>JAGKQA010000213.1:0-58526 GCA_022609195.1 Plenodomus libanotidis
TTCAAAAGCTAAATCTATAACTGAATCTTCCTGTGAATTCAAAAAGGTTCCTCCTTTTAGATTAATAGTTTCTAGGTCAATTAGAGAACTAAATAGGCTGTTTTGTAGCCACGTAGCAAAGAAATCAGCTGCGCGACTAGGATTTGCCACAGCACTATTCCAAAGGGGATGGTGCAAGTTAAAATCACCCAACAGCAAAGCTGTATTACTAATTGGATGATTATATAGAAGCCTTTGTACTGTATAATTACCCATTTCGAAGCCTTGTTGGCGTTCGTTATAGATGTGATATATAGTAAACTCTTCTATACCGATATTAAAATCGATAACTTGGAAATCCGAATCTTTAATGAGATCGAAGCGTAAAGAAAATTCTAAACGAGCGGACTTTCGTATATAAGCTATAACTCTAGGCCTTAAATTTTCCTTTGGATTATTAAAGGGATAAAGTAAATAATACGACGGATATAAAAGCGTTTCAATTACACCTTTAACGTTATAAGTATAAGGTTCCTCGATAAACATTAAAGTTATATTATAAAGAAAAGCGTTTTGCAAAAGAGTGTAATAAGGCTAACGCCTTCTACCATAGTTATACTGAAAAACTGTAATATTTTGCGAATTATAATTTTGAGATGAATTAGCCATAAATAGCTTTTCGTACCTCGCAATTATTATGGTTCGCTAAGTATTTTCCACTGCAATTAGCGCATTTAAGGCTTACATAATCGCAGGGAGTACTCGAATTGCATACCCTACAATTATGTAAAGTAGTATAGTGATTTGCCGCGCAAAATCGGCATTTAACCGGATTTTTACAGGTTTTAGGGTTATGTGAAAATCCCTGGCACCTATAGCATTGCGTTGTCTTGGAAAAGGTGGCTAGATTAGCTACCCTAATCCACATTATGCAATATAAAGACCTTTGTATGCCTTAGCAGCTTCGGCCTCTATTTACACGGAAAAACAAAAAGGACCTAGAAATCGGCCCTCTTCCGGTTTTTTAAGCCAATATAGTTAGCCTATAACAGTAATATCATAGAAGGTTTTTAAGTCCTCCTTAAATCCGTTCTCCGCGAATTCTGGCATATAAGCAATAAGCTTACTCCATCGTTCTGGCTTAATAGCTGATTTAATAGGTAATTCGGTAAAAACCGATTCCCATTCAGCCTTTTTAGCCAGGAATTCTTCCGAGGTACAGCCCTAAATCTTCAGAACTATATTTCCTTTAGTAGAAAGATTTACACCAATAACTAGCGGTAATTTAATCGCTTTGTTTAGTGCATCTCGAATTTCCTTTGATTTAATTAAAGGAGTCGCAGTTTGTGGAATGATAACCACTATTGACAGTTTTTAAATCGTAGGCTTTGGATTAGCCATTGAATTAACTTTAGCTTTACCTATTGGTTTAGCTTTAGTTGTTTCCCCAGCTTTTTCCGTATTTTTGGCGGTAATTGTGGCATAGGTTGGTTTAGCGGAATTAACCGCTTTTCCTTCCTTTCCACTAGCTACTAAAATAGTAGCTAAAATCGATTCCTCGATATCAAAACGGCCCGCAGCAATAGCTAGACCTCGAGCTTCTTGCAATAGACTTTTAAGCTTTGAAACGTATTCCATAGCCCTAGAGTCTTTTTCACAGCCCTGCTTAGCTAAGGTCCCGGCAGTAAAATCCACCTCGGGCCCAAAAGCCGTCACTAGTAGCGTCAAATCCATATCTCCCTCCTCTGCCCGGACCGGAGTTACCCTATCAAGAGGCTGCTTTTGTTGAAAAAGCTGGTCTGCACCGGCTTCACTCGAAGATACGGTCTGCAACGCTCCATTGCAATGGATGGGGTCTCCCCCAGTAGTCCCCCCAGGCCTAACCCCTCCTCCTCTAGGGTGCCTGAGACTGTACCTAGCGTTGGAAGCCACCTCTGACAAAGGGGAGTCCGCCCGGCGCTTCTTCCGTTGAACAATTGTAAAAGTGGCTTGCGTTTCGATATTCAACTGCTTATTAATCAGAGTTTGTTCCTCTGTAGCAGTGGGTGCTGAGTCAGACGTTCTTTCTACTAAGTCAGGTACGATATGCTGGTGGGCCATCTTATCCTAATCGATTGTAAAGGTGGGTACGCAAAGGCTTTCGCTGTCATTAATGCTTGCTGTATGTCCACCCGGATCAGAGACTTTGCAGGCAGACTAAGCAGCCGCAAGAGGTCGCGCCCGGCTGAGAGTATGATCAATCTACTCAGAATCAAAAGGCGAAGAAATTGATACAAGTTTTGTGACCTGCAGCCCACTATTCGATCATAGGGGTCAGGTTAAGAAATTGATGTTGTTGACAAATAATACCTCAAAGCTAGTTTATAAATCTAATTAGCAGATAATGTATAATATAGGACAAAAAGATATAATTTAATAATGTAAAAAATTAGCGTTCCCTATATTCAAATAGTACGGACCTTGGGCTCGAACCTCGAGCCTTGTATATAAGCTATTATACTAATACTTTATCTTTAAATTGATATTATAATATATTATAATATATTACACCAAAAAAAAGTTTAATATTTTAACTTTAAACTTTTCGAAAAGTCCTTCTAGCCTTGATTTGGCTTAATATTTCTATCAATGAAAATTTATATTTGTGGTGGGAAAAAAACAGGTCGGGAAAGTTGGCACTAAAAAGTGGAGAATAACACTTGATTGCAGCTGAGAGTAGGCTGTCCCTGTAGTCCACGGCAGTAGCCGAGACCGTTGATGTGGCCCAGAACCTTACTTCACACTAGTAGGTACCCGGATGGCATGGACTCTAGGAGAGCTCGCTTCTCGTCTCGCTGGTACCTCTCTTATATCTAACCATCGTCCCGGCTGAACCTACTTAGCACCTAGGCTGTTTTCAACTCCAGCAATAACCGTTCCTGCCGCGTCACCTGCCCACTACTGTGTTGACCCTTAGGTACCTGCCTTCGGTCCTTGCCTTCCTGACTAGCTGCCTTTACATATGGTATCTTGTCATAAAGCGCCTATTCGCGCAAGTAAAAACAGCGACTGAAAGTGGTGAGAGTGCAATCGTGACCAACCCGTGAGCCCAGCAATATCTGATGGCCATAGTCCTTGAACCTTTTGTCTATGCGGTGGGATTGTTTCCGGTTGAGAGATCTTTGAGTCTGATGCGTCTATAAGCCATGTGCTGGAAAACACTGCTTCCTTTGACCCTATCCAGGCCTTGACGGCGTTTGTTACGTGATAGTAGATGATCAGACCACATATCTTTGTATCGCCACCCGTTCTCCAGGTTTAATGGAGCCTTCCCACTAGTATCCTGTATGTGCCAGGTATTTAGTCTTGCCGGAGGCCCAGGGGCGTTGGGGAAGTCGTTGTGGAGTTCTGTGAGCTTTGCAGCTTTCCCAACTCGGCCCACATCACGACCGCAGGCCACATGATACTCAAGATGGCACCGCCCATCATCGACCTGACGGTGGCTGGCTACGCCGCACTGCCCCCGGGTGTGTTGACAGTGCCGGAACTAATTCGGATTCACGGTCCATTCCCAAGTAACACGCCGAAGATCGGCGTCTGGCTGCTCGGAATCGTGGCGGCGGAGGCCTTGTCGGGGAAGCTTCTGACAGACACTTCGGCCCACCGGATAAGGGCACAGGTTCAAAAAAAAAAAGAACTGGAGGGTTCGGCTTGGAAGCTCTTCGTGCCACGCGATGTGGCCGAGAAACTTGACATGCACGCGGTGAGTTTCCTGCGCCAGTGCTTCATGTTGTGAGTTATTGAGCCCAGTCCTCTGTTGTTCTTGTGCTAAAAGTTCACGATATTACAATGGTCTCATGTATTGATGGCACATTTTTTTCACAGGGACCCCGACCAACGCCCAAGCGCGGCTGAGCTGCGAGATAATCCATCTTAAGTCCACGAGAACTCATGCAGGTCACCTTATGACGATAGACACATGTTGAATCAAAGTCACGACGGACTTTTGTCTGGCAGGGGAGTTGCATTTTCAGATATTGAACTAAATTACTTTGGGGTCATCACCTTTACAATAATCATTTGTGGGATACTTGATCCTAGCATACTCTATAGTTGCACTTCAAATCTTTAGATCTCTATATGCTTTCGTAAATATCTACTTTGGGCAGGGACCTGCGCATAAAAAGCCAGCGATATTTGATTTTTGGGCCTGCTTCTCCAGGTCAGGTTCTGGGACACTCAGCGAGAAGTACGTTCCGATGAGTCTGAACTTTTGAGGACCTGGAATTCTCAATAAGTATGCCTATAATGCGCCCACCATCAGGACTCTTCTAACCTTGAGATGAAAGTCTCTGCCATAACCCTCGTGAATGATTACTGCTCCCAGCCAACCAGTCAACCTGCTGCCGGATCTTATGGGCTAGGGCTTTAGCTTCTGATATCAACTTCTTTGATTTGATATTATCTTAGATAATAAAGTCGAAAATTGGCAAAAATTTGAAGAATAATCAGGCATTTCAATGTTTCAGCCTTGCCGCCTGTGCCGTCAACTTTTCAGGGTTAGGGTTAAGCCTCGACTTGGTCAGATAGCTGGCTTCGGCAGCCTTCTCGCTCCTTCAACAACAACACAACCACGTCCACCCGTAATGATTCACCCACCTGCAATACAACTCTATGGCACTGTGATACGTACGCTGACGACGAATCAAAAGTTGGCACGGCAAAGCGCTGCAAAGCGGGGACAAACACTGATCGCAGCTTGAAGTGCCTCGGCAGTAGCCGAGCTGTGGCGTCCGCTCGATGTTGTGGCGTACAACCTCAGCCAGTTGTAACCCCCATCTTCGTCGAAGCGCTTTCATCAAGCTATCGCAACTCTACCCTATCGTTTATCGCGAACGACAACGAGAACAGTATGTCAGAGGATGATTCCAACGACGCCGATGATGTGCCGCTCCACCACATGAAGCCCGTTGGCTCGACCTTGAGGCGCAAAGAGATTCAGTTTGTGCCAGCGGCAGACGAGGGCGCAGAGGCGTTCGAACAAGCGACTCTCAAATCCAGCGGCCAGTCGATCAGCGATCTGTACCTCAACATGGTCCTGAAGCAATCAGGGTCTGTCGCACAAGATCTCAGCCAAGGCGAGGCAGCTGAAGTGAAAGCCTGTGAGATCTGCCAGTTGCCGCTCACAGATTCACCAGCAACAAAAAGCCATTCTGGTAGCAGCGGGTTCAGTCATCACGAGGCTTCCATAGCCCACCAGTTCTGCCTCACACACTCACATCCACCGTCAGCAGTGGATCGCAATCGAATAGGTCTGTCGATCCTGGAGGCCGCGGGTTGGGATCCGGACGCAAGGACAGGATTGGGGGCTGAAGGGCAAGGCGTGCAATACCCCATCAAGACCAAGCCCAAGGATGACAAAGTCGGCGTCGGAGTGGTTGTGCCAAAGGATTTCACGAAGAGGGAGGAAGAGAAACCGAAGCTGCTGGACGCGAAGAAGGTGCGCAAGATGGCAGCTGAGGATCGCAGGAAAACCGACAAATTGCAACAACAATTGTTTGGGAAGGTTGATCTTGAGCGCTACTTGGGCAAGAACGCTTGAGTGAGCACCCTCGATCGGAGGCACCTGTCAGCTCGACATACGCACATAGTGAGGCATTTCAATGAGCTGATTCAGTTGGATTCAATCCGAAAGTGCTTACTTGATTTATGGAACTAGCCTTGTGATGTTGCTGTGGTTGCTTACCTAAACACTGCCCATGCCTGGTTTGAAAAACGACAACGTCCTCCTTCCAAGCTAGACCATCTGTCCTGCAATTTGTTCTTGTTCTACCTTTTACCCAGAAATAATCTGCTCGTTTGCCCTGAGATTTTTGAATTGCTGTGGTCTTTTGATCTTGATTGAACATGACAATTGGAATCGCAAATGTGGCTGTCAAGTTCCCTATCATATCCGAAATCGCTGAGATCAATTCAGAGGCAAGAAAGTATCCAAATCGGCTTCACCTGGCCGCATACCTTCGCACATGAGCTGATAGAACATACCAGATACTCAATACCCTTCTGAGACATGAAGAATTTGTCCTGGTCACTGATAAGCCGGACCTATCAGAAATTCTGTCCACCGACGATCGACCTATCGATGTTGTCCACATGGTATTCACAAAACCATTCACAAAAACCAGGCTTCCCGACGGATCGTGGCCTCTAGATATCTTCATGGCTGCTGGAAAAGACAAACAAGGCATCAGGTCCAAGGTGTGTGTTTCTGTGCCTGGACCGGCAAATGGTCGAGGACGGCAGGACTTGCCAGGTGTCCACCCACGACGACGCTTCAGACGAAGAGAATTTTGTATCCCGGGTGGGTTTTCGTTGCAAATTATCCTTAGCTCTGACCGCACTGAAAATCCTCGAGCAGAATTCTGACCCGATTGATCCGTACTGCAATAAGGGTGCGCGCGCGCTGCGCAATGAAGCTGCTGTTGCTGGGGGTGTCTGGAGCTGTGAAGCCTTGGAACGACAGCGCGCGAGGGTGCCTCACATTAAACTGACCGAGTATCCACGAAGTAATGATAGGAACGAATGTGACGGCCCTGAAGAGTATGGCGATCCACGGCCATATGTACCCGTGTTTCGTACTACGGACATTACCCTAGAGGTACTGTAGACTCCTTCCTCCGAAGCTACCGCTACCGATTTCTAGCTAGGTAGTGAGTGTTTGTTTTCTCTCCGCTAATCGGTGTCCGACTCATAAGACCCTCAACGCTTTTACCCAAGAGACCTACAGCGCTCAGCCAACTACTGATCAACCAGGTCAACCTTACACGATGGCGTTCGTTACGTCCTTGGACCATCCGTTCCACCGTGGCCCGGCGGAAACAACTCTTCTCTTGTCATGAACGCCAGTCCTACCTGCCTTTTTACTGGGCACATGTCCGCAAGAATGCGATATGCTTACCTATCACCTCTTTCCGTCGCAAAACATATCGGAACTCAATTACAACCACTTCGTAGTTATGGACGATCAAACGGAGGAGACTAAGGCTGTTCCCCTTACTTGTAATTGCGAGTCTGGAGGCGAACTCCAGCTACTCAGGAGAGATTTTGGTGCTGCTATTCCATACCTTCTGGCGTCGAATACCACGATTCTCACGATGGATGATCAGGCGTCGGAGGCTGCGAGAAAGAGTAATGGAGTATGTCGGCTATGACTAGAGCTTACTGTTTGGTCTTGTACTTCACGTGCTATGTGGCAGGACTCGAGGAGTTGATCCCCAGATACTTACGCCGACTTCAGGAAGGCAACTCCAACCATGCTACTAAAGCCGCTTCATTTGATCGAACGCGAACCTGAGTAACAATTAGAAAACATGTCGCCGGATGAATTGCGGCCTCTACAACACACCATTGCGGTTCTCTTATGCAGGCAATGAAAGTTGATGGTGGTTAAATTATTCAACTCATCGTGTTCATGCCGTCAATCCCAATCACCAGCTTTGTATTACCTAGGTAGGGGCCCAAGATTCCAGGACCAGCTTCAATACTGAGTTATTGGAATCTTTCTGGGTAAGTTCCGCTTCAAGACTTCGCGATCAAATCCACTGCTTCAACGTGGTGCAGTAACTTGCCTCCGTACGTGTCACAACAGGACCATTCTCAAACAGTCTGGTTGCCATGCTCCCCGGCTTTACATAGACAATCCGCACCCCAAGCGGTGCAAGCCCCCATCTCACCGTCCGATCCATGCCTCCACGTCCGCCTTGGAACGACGCGCAGACCAGCGACTCAATGCTGTCCAGGTCGGCGACCAACCCCGTCTTGGGGTCGCTCTAGTGTATTTCCACAGATCTAGAGACTGTCATAATGAATGACAACCGTAAGAACATTCGACTTTGCACCAAACCGTATCAAGTTGCACTCTCCCCGGAGCTAGAAGTCCTTTTAGCCAGGGCCCGAATTGACCAGCTCGATGTCTGTCTCGGGTTGACTGGATCGAGGTTTGTCACCTCGAGCACGATGCCAAGTAGCGTGGTTCTCCTCTTCAGGCATCTGCTGGAAATTATCGAACACCTTTGGGCCCTGTTCAAGAGACCCGCCGTTTCGAGTTCCAGCAGAAAATAGTGATGATATTGATGGTAGTGAGCGCAAGCTGCTCAAGAGCGGCTCGATGATGAGCTGATCAATGAAGCGCGCACACGGAGGAAGGCAAGCCACCAAGCAGCCCACTCCAATCTCGATGTAGGTCCAAAACAAAGCGACGGACACGACACCTATAGATTGATTGTTAGAAAGAACATGGCGAATGTGCTGATTCAGACATACCCTCTTGATCAGCTAATGGAAAGGCGGTCCCGAGAATGATGAATGTAGGACTCATCAACGAACCCTGCACTCGTGCTTGAATCCATATAATCATCCTGAGCAACCCAGCAATGACCGCACTACGACATCGTCTGCCATGAGATGTCCGTCCTACCGTGCGAGCGAGTGCAGCTCAACTCACAAGCTACTGAACAAGAACACCATTGAAGCTTGTAGTTTTCTGCGAACACTCATGTTGAGCCCGCCAATCTGACAAGCAATTATGCACATTAGTACGGATAGCCCGTCAACGTCGTAGTCGATCGAAAACAAGAGGAACCTAAGTATGCACATACCATAGTGAGAGGCTCAACTAAGAGAGCAACATCCAAGCACCAGTTGATGATTTTACAGCCCATTTGCATTGCGAATGTGTCGACGCAGTAGGTCCGAAGGGAGTAGACGCTGTCCCAGCTGGCCGCAGGTCTAGTGCCGCAGGCGAAAATATCTGCGAACAAGAAAAAGACAGTCCACAGAGTGACGAGGACAATGAGAGTCCAATTGATGTAATCAAATGTGGTTCTGCAACCGCGTCCTGTGAATCTGTCAGTCACGTACTTACCAGGCGTGCTAGCCTTCTAACTGGAGGTTGTCCGTGCAATGTGCACACTGGAGGGTGCCACAGACCTCCTTTGAACAAGCGACGGAAGAGGAATAACAACGAAAGCTTGATCAAGCCGATTGCTAGAACATGTCCGATCCAGAACGCATATTCAAACTATTGATAAGTTTGTCAGTCAACTTCCGTCCTGAATTAAAGATCTCGGGATCTATTATAGTAGACCTGCGAGTGGACAACCAAACTTGCCTAATTTGTGCGCAGCGTCAACAGTAATGGCAGGCAGGGAATGTCCGCCAATGATCCCCATTTGTGCTCCTTGAAACAAGTCAGACGCTGTCGGAGAACCAGGGCAAATGAGTTGGGGGGGGGGGATTCCATACCAATAATCATGGCAACGCCGGCGGCGATAGTCAGAAACCGTTGTAGTTTGTCAGCGTTACTTAACGCGCTCGCTTGAACTCGTATTGAGGGCTAACTCAGAACGGCTGGGACGATCAGATAGTCGTCGACTTCCAGTATTTGGGAGTGTTTCTGCCAACCATACATTCAAAATGCAAGACATAGACAGGCAAGAATAGGGAAAATTACCCCTATCGCAGTCACGCTGCCATGGTTAACGTATGCCATCTCGTAACCGAGCTCTTCGAGCAAAGAAGGCCAATTCAGTTGCAGGTAGGGTTTTGTAGGTTCTGGAATGCAAAGAAAGATATGTTGTGCGAAGAAGAGACCACAGGCTCCTTCGCAGCAGGCATAGAAGAATGATTGTATGGTTCGCTCGCTTGTGCGAATCTATAAGTAACTAATTCATGTCACCGCCACGGGCAAATCTGGATAGCATCCCCTCGATTTCAATCCTCCATAAATAGCATGGTTCTCAAAAATGGAACCGTCTTATGAGGTAGGTAGCATCAGAGAAGTGGATCCAAAACTGGGAGGTTCACAGCTTGAGCATCCAACCGCCGAGGATCGTCATGTCACTGCAGTTGGCCGTTGGTCACGCAGATGGAGATCCGTCCAGTAGCGAAGAGAGATGAGCTCAAGTTGCATGGAAGGACTTGGCTCGGTCTGTCATCATGCCATTCAATGAACAGCTACCACCCCTCGGAGGTTGTCCGGGTCTACTGGCCAACGGCGAACGTCAGAAACAACAGTGACATTGAAGGCGACGTGACGCGGCTAGGTAATCAACCGCGGCGACACCTGCATTGGCACAAAGCACCACGCATCTGGCGGTGCTGAGTACTAGGTACTGAGTAGTACTGAGTAATACTGTACAGCGGCACCCGTGCTGAGTATAGCATATGCCAACCACAACGGGTGAATCACCAACAGTAACATTGAGCACGCCGGAACGAAGCCGAGTAAAGTACGGTCTGTTCAAGCACCCTGGCCTGGTTGCACGAAACTCCTCCGCGGACCTCACCTGGGCAAAGTCCGCGCGGGAACTCCCCGCAGTACCACCATGGAGAAGTGACTTCTGAGCACGAGCCGCATCAATATGGTGTTCTATAACTCGTGTGCCGCGCTTCCAAGGTTGCGCGGCTGCGCTTGCACGGGTCTACGTCGGCTGAATGTGGTTTATTGACGTTGCACGCTGTGATGCTGCCCGCCGCGGTTATGACTCCACTTATTTAGAACCTGATGGTTTTGATCGACGTTGCAGGCTGCAGCGACGATTTCACTGGTCCAGACTTCGACGGCTATCATTGACGATGCAAGCTGCCGCTTAGTGTTGCAGAATACAATGCGGAGCAGCGTACCGCGGCTGCGCGGCCACGACTTCATGGGTCCAGACCTTCAAGATTGTTAACGTTGCAAGCTGCGGCACAGTTTTGCAGGCTGCTGCACAATGAAACTTGGAACAAACCGTCTGGGTAACATGATATTGCCGACCGACAATAGCAAAGATCCACAATGATGCCGTTAAGGCCTGGGACATGCATTATACACATTTCAATGTTGCTGTTGGCTCGTATTCAGTCATCATCAGAGGCGCCTTTTCAGGTACCTCCTCCATGTTCACGGTATGGTCACTATCTCCTCACACGGTGTGGTAATGAGGGTCAATGGAATAGTCGTTGGGTCGAGTCCCCGCTGGTATGAAGGCTTAGATCTGAAGTTGCTGTAGAGCAAGACGTGTTGTGTTCATTCTACCAAACCGGTGCCCACAGGCCTTGAGACGTGCCACAAGTCCCATCTTGTGATATTAATCGCCTCACTATCACCACACGCTCAATCATGGAGAATATTGCTGAATCTAAAACTTTCATGGCGGATTAGGGCGATTCGGACAACGACAGCCACGCCCTGTCAACATCTATGAAACGCCAGAATGCATGGTGACGAGGACCACGCTGGCGATTCTTCTGGGTCATGTTCACGGTTCTGAACCTTGCCCTGGCCATGTTCAACATATCCATATTGGTAGTATTGGCTTGGAGTCCCTCGATCTTCGGTCGCGTGGGTGATACTGTCGACACAGCAGACCTGGTTGCCTGTAAGCATAATCAACAGATCTAAGCCAGTGCTTGCCATGGTTGACAGCTTCGTATGGTTCAGCACCCGCAAGACAGGCTTTGCATTATACTATTCAGAAAGTACATACGATCGGCTACACCAGCAAGTACACAGGTCCTCCAAGTCCTGCAGTCGATCAAGCTTGGTCGGCGCTATTGGATTGTATGCAATTCACTTTCCAAGATATGGTCTGCACGAGTGTTTACTGACGATGAGTTCAAGCTACTATGGTCATGCTCTCGGAAGACTAAATAAACAAATGGGAAAGACATCGGTTTCTATGTTAGATGGCAGTGGATACGTCGGATACCTTGAAACCTTCCACATGCTTCACTGTGTGATATGACTCTACTTCTATACTCCATCTTCATCACAAAGCCGTGAAGTTCAACTCTGACTGACACTGTCCATTCTAGAAACGGTTCTACCAGTCTCGATACCCCGAATATTACCCTGATCTTCGGGACGTACACGCTCTATCAGATGGTCACTGGGGTAATTAATTTCCAAAGCAGAAATACACCTCTTCACAGCCGGCGTCGTGAGTGGCCACGCTGACATGTGGATTCTCCCACGGTAGATCACTGCGTCGAAGTACTCCGCCAGGGAATCATGTTTAAGGCAGAGGCTAAAGTAAATACTTTTTACTGGGAAAATCCCGGCAAGGTCAAAGGCAATACGACGGGCTCACGACAGTGTGCGGACTGGGAACAATTGGAGAGCTGGGCGGACTTGCGGCGCCCGCAGTTCGATGGCGCAGGCAGCGATGCTTTCCTGAAAGTATTGATCCCCGGAGTACCACCTGGATCGGAGACTCATTAGCTCGCTCTTTAGCTGGCACAGAAATAATTTAGTCCTTAGTGTCCCCAACAACTGCGTCAGGAGCGACAAACAGACGCAAAAGCTCTCGGCCAAGGGTTGCAATGATGATTTGATGACCAGAAAAACACACAGTAGCAACTTGATTTATTGGTAGACTTATGATTACATTCAACTGGCATTACTGATTTTCATGGCATTCCTTCGTTATTTTTTGTTGTTGTTCTTCTTGGCAGATTCTGATAGTCGGGGCCGTCAATCACCACCATGGTAGAAACTCAAGCCTAGGTACTCAGCTATCGGAGGTGGTCCGCGAAACGGACTTCCTTCTATTAATGCGATGTATGTCCAGCCAATATCGGTCTCTAGGCAGTACTCAGTCTCCTTGGTCAGCAGATGTGTGAGAGAACAATACTGGTCATAAGAGTGTGAGCACTTGCCCAGAAAAGTTAAGAACTCGGTGGGCCTTGGACCACAAAACCTCCACCTTCATTATACCAACCCGCAGGATGATGGACAGTGATCTTGTTGTCATACATGAAGAAGCAAGGAAGAGCAGGCGAAATGATGGCGAGAGGTACCAGATCTTTACGAATAAGGGTAATGGGACGGCATCCCTTAGTGCTCTGACACTATCTAGGCACCGTAGATAGTACCTACAGTGGGTACACGAGATGTATGATATCAATATGCGGTCCATGACTTTTTTGAATATAATATACGATATACGATGTTTGTTGGTAGGTTATAGGTGCTTAAGCAAAGATCAAAATAGGGTTTATAAATATATTGATTGCGGTAGCGTGGCTTATATGATTAGTGTGGAAGGAAGAAGCTTAAAGAGGTTAAACCTTTGGCTAATCTAAGCGTGGCTAAAGACCCTAACCCTAGGAGTGCTGCGCGCACCCCCCCCCTGTTTCTGCACGCCAGCAATAGCTGCAGTAGCTACTAATACTATTCCCACAATATTTCATTTTGGGCAGTATCGTTTATTTTTAGGTGTGTTGGCCTGGATTATTCTAAGGAATTTCGCCTTCTTTCCACCAGTACGCCGAATATATTTACACTCTTAATTACTAACCGGCATTAAGTACGTCCAAAAATGGGAAAGTGGCCTGTGCGTAGGGGTACCCACCCTCCCTGGCCTCACCACTTATACGATAAACAGAGATATACGGTATGAATTAGGCGCCCGAGTCTCATCGTACATCTGGTGAGCCTACTGTAGGTAGTGGGTCGCTAAACTGAACCTGACTGCTCACAACGACTACGACATCTTCAACATTATGATCGTGAGATTGTCATAAAGTAAAACATGGACATACAGTCCACCCACGCGTCACTTACAAAGGAGTATACACTCTAGAAACTTTCCCATAGCTTTCCCCGCCGGCAGAGAAACAGCTCGTATTCTTCAGCCACAGTTCCACATGCACAAGGCGACATGGTTCCACAAGATGTGGCATGAAAATCAGAAGGCTGAATCATATGCTGCTGCTACCTGGCTTTATTTTATTATGCAAAATCTTCAAAATCAGCAAGCGCTCTAGAGCTTACGAAGACGCAGCCATCTCTTTAGAATGAGCAACATCATCGTCCACCACCGGCCTTGCCGGCACCTCGACCCCCATGGCCTGGTACTGCAACCCCACATAACCATCGCTCAAAACCAACACGTCTACCTTCCTCTTCTCCCCCAGCTCAGGCAACCTAATACTCGCCCTCGCACTCGGCCTGGACCCCACGGCACCCGCCATCTTACCCGACCCCTGCGCCCAGCTCAAGCGCTTGATCGCATACACCTCGTCGCGCGCCAGGTCACCCACGACGACGAACCAGCCCTCGTTCTGCGGCTTGGGGAAGCGCGGCGCGTAGATGCGCGCCTCGCGCTCGACAAGCGGGTTGAGGCGCTTGAGCGTCACAGTGAGGGATTGGAACGTTAGGTCGTCGACGCTGAGGGCGGCGTTGGGGAGGATCGAGGCCGCGCGGAGGAAGCGCTGCTGGACGGCTTGGGGGATGTGCAGGTCGCGGGCGAGCTTGGTGGTCTGGGGTTGGGTCATGGCGCTGAGCTCCTGGAGCGTAGTTGAGGATTTGGTCTTCTCAGCATCGACGCCTGGGAGGATGGAGAGGGGTGGCTCGGTGGGCCAGCGGGCGGATTTGATGGATTGGAGGAGCGAGATCATTTGTAGGACGCTGGTGAGGTAGCCTAGCTCGGTGAGGACGTCGATGGCGGCTTGAATGATACGGATGGCTTGGTCCAGGACGCTGGTTTGATCGCCGACATAATCTGTGATCGGAAGGGTGACGCGAGACATGTGAGCCTGGAGCAGAAGGAAAGCTTTCACATGGGGATCCCACATGGGCATTCCGAATGAAATACCAGGGAAGGTGAGGTTGCGAGATAGCTCAGCGTTGATCAGGTCTTCGTTGTGTCGCACGGGAAGCTCATCGTATTCGGTGGCGTTGCACATCCACGTCAGAGCGTCGAGGAAGGACGCCTGGGCTTTGCTGTGTTTTGTGAGGTAACGGATTGTCTTATGAGACAGGTAGTAGTAACTCATGATCTTGCCGAATGGTGTTGGATCCACATCACCATTGGGAAAGACCTCCACACACTTGGAGTCCGCCAGCTCAGTGAGAGACTTGTCGACCATCTCAATCATGTAGTCATTGGCCATCTGCTGAGCTGCGATGCTGTTGTGCTCTTCCGCTGAGATCTCGAGGCCATAGTAGGACGGATTCTTGTGCAGTCTTCGGAAGAAAAACGTCCACGTCAAATAGTCCAGAGCATCTTGTTTCGAGATGATGGTCTCTGCAGATACCTCGGCGCCCAAATGGTTGTCGAGAACGGTATGCAGAGAAGACTCGACCGGGAAACCAGTGTGTAAAAAGTGCTTGTAGAAGTCCTTCTTCGAGTCCTGCGTAAAGATGCGAGCCACTCCTGAGTTATCGAACTGGGGACGACCAGCACGGCCAAGCATCTGAAGGACGTCTGTGAGGTCCATGTCCTTGTAACTCTCGATTTTTGCGTCGTAGTACTGGGTGCCTTTGACGACCACCAAGTGCGCTGGCAGGTTAACACCCCAGGCGAGCGTGCTGGTTGCCACAAGAATCTGAATCTTGTTGTTCAGAAACAGTTCCTCTGAGAGCTGTCGATCAGACTCAACGAGACCAGCATGATGCAAACCAATTCCGAAGCTGACGGCCTCTTTCAGTGCGTCATCCTTGATTCTAGCAAGGTTGAGTTGAAGATCGTCTTCTTCCATATTCAAAAATCGCCTCGGGTTGTCTTCCAGCCCGCAAAAGTTGATCAGATCCTTGGCAGTTAGTCTGGTCTGTCTTCGTGATGGCACAAAGACGATCACCGGCTTGTCAGGGCTGTGACTTTTGACTGCCAAGAACGTTGGCCTGTTCATAGACTGCATTAGAGGACAGAAGCCTCGTACCTCAGGGAACCCGTCAATGTACAGCTCCAACGGTACTGGCCGGACGGAGTGCCTGAAGTTGAAGAGACCTTCCTTCACACCAAGCCAGTTGCCAAGATCAGTGGCATTGGCGCATGCAGTAGACATGCCCAAGAGCCTCACAGGATTCTTCGTCGACGCTGCGATGTAGTTCATACGCGAGACGATGATCTCCAGGATAGGACCACGGTCGCCAGCCAGCAGATGAATCTCGTCAATGATCACGAGACCGACCTTCCGGACGTAGCCTCTTGTCTGCCAACTTCTGGAAATACCGTCCCACTTTTCAGGTGTCGTGATAATGATGTCTGCATTCTGGATAGTTCTGGTGTCTGGAGTGTTGTCACCAGTCAGCTCGACCAGCTTCAAGCCCAGCGGCTTCGCCAGACGAGCGCCCCAGTCCCTTACACGCTCGCGGACCAAAGCTTTCATGGGCGCGATGTACACGACTTTCGAGCCCGGCTTCTCGCGGAATGCCCACCACATTGCAAGTTCTGCAGCCACGGTCTTGCCACTGCCAGTGGGTGAACCCAGCAGAACATTGGCAGAGGTATTGTACAGAGTGTGAAAGATCTGCGTCTGCATTGGATTGAAGTACTGGAAGCGTTGTGCGTAGATCTCTTCTAGCCCAGGGTTATTGAGAGCGGAGATTGGAAGCGGCTGAAGGTTAAGAAGATCGGTATAGACGCTCTCTGTGTCTGGCCTGATCAAATGCTGGAATGATACAGGTGTGACTGTCTCTGCTCCTAGCCATCTGTCCGACACAGCGCGGACATAGATCTGGTTTGGTAGAGGATCGGATAGCGGTATGGTGAAGTTCATCTCGTGATCATCGTTCAACTTCCTCCTGTTAAGAAGGAAGAATTCGTGATGATAAATCTCGGACGTCTCGGAATTCTCGACCCAGATGTAGTAAGACTCAGAGTTGCCATGTACGTGATCGTTCCAGCGAAAGTCAGGCATGATGTACAGCTTGACACGCAGGACATCTCGATTCAAGGGAGCGATCTCACACTCGACGCTGACTGTGGGGAAGTTATTAAGGATCTTGGAGATCTTGATTCCCGCACTGTGGTTGTGAACAAGACCGCCTATTTCAGCTGGCTCCATGTCGCGCATGGCTTCGATTGTCATGAACTCTTTCGCGTCGAGCTGGTTGAGGATGGGTTTAGTCAGGTCGAACTGGTGGAGAGAGTGTTGGAAGGACCACACGCGCTTCTCGATCGACTTGGCAAGCGTCAAAAGGGTCAGGCAGACGTAGCCCCATCTCCGGTTCAGCGCGATCATGAATAGCGCTCGACAGATACGACCCGATTGCTGAGCAACATAGTTGAGGTCGTTCCCGAGGGCGAAATCCTCAGGCTGGATCTTTGAGATGAAGGCTTGAAGAAGAATGTTCGTCTTGGTCTGTGGTTGGTCGATACCTCCAGGTACTTGACAAGGCACAGCATGATCGTTTTCCCTCATCCGGGTCAACTCCTTGCTCTCACTGTCTCGAGACTGAATATTGTCGAACTCGCCACTCATGGCGATCATCTTCAAAATATCTGCTTCTGAGCTCATCGGCTCCAACATGGTATTGAAGACCTGAATGCTGGTGTGGAGGATGTAATATTGGCTGGCAATGCGGCCAATATCCTTGCTGCGCAGCTCCTCGGTTATTTCGTTGAATATGATCATCTGGCATTTCTGCAGTGTTCTTGCGGCCTGAGTGGCGAGCAATCGGCGACGCTGAACGAGTGACGGATCATCTGCTATCTCAGACCAGTCGATACCGTAAGCCATTGGGTTCCTCCTCATTCTGACAAATAAGTAGGAGTAGCCAATCCACTGCACGGCCTCTGGGATAGACGTTACGGTGCCCAGTGCGATCTCCGCGTTGAGGTTGTCAACCAACTTGGCAGAGAACTTCGACTCGATGGGCAACTGATCCGTGACAGCAGTGAGATAGTGCGGTAACTTGTCTTGGGTGGTGCAAATCATGCCAATACCGGTGTCCTCGAATTGGGGCCGACCAGCACGACCGAAGATCTGCAGCACGTCGAGGATGCCAAGGTCGACAAACTTGCCGTCTTGAGCACTGTAAACTTGCGTGCCTTTGATCACGACAGCAGCAGCCGGTAAATTGACGCCCCATGCCAAAGTTGCTGTACAGCAGAGCACTTTGAGCACACCCTCCCCGAACAGTCTCTCCATCAAGTTACGATCCGCCCTTGCCATACCAGCGTGATGGACTCCAATTCCTTTCGGTAGTAAGTCCCTCAACTCCTTGGCTCTGCAGTTTTTCATGTCTCTGATGGCATTCTCATACTTGGGATGCGCGGAGGGATCGAACAAGTCCACGCAGACCTGGTCAACGGCCTTTTCGTAAAGCATCTTGGCACTGCCTGTGGTATCTTTTCTGGAGTGGACAAACACCATCACCTGGTGATCCTTCTCTAGCATCTCTCTGACCTTCTCAAAGGCTACTTGGTCAAGATTTTCTCTCGATTGCTTGGAACCAGCCTTGCCCTTGACACCAATGAAGTGCTGCTCCAGAGGTACCGGACGGAAAGAAGCATCGAAGTAGAATAGACCAGCGTATCTGTTCACCTTGAGAAAATCCGCCACATCAATGTAGTTGGGAAGCGTAGCACTCAGACCAACAATTCGAATCAGCGACTGTGTGCTCTCGACTTGTCTCTCCGTTCTGGCAACAAGTGACTCCAATACAGCACCTCGCTCATCGTGAAGCATGTGAACCTCGTCAATGATCAGAAGGCGTACTTTCTGGACAAGCTCAGTGTCACCTGTACCCTTTCGGGTCACCACATCCCATTTTTCTGGCGTCGTTACGATAATTTGAGTGGACACGATCTCAGCTTTTGTGAGATGCATGTCGCCTGTGTATTCACGGCAACGGACACCAAGCCATGCCAGTCGTTTCCCAAGCTTGTCCGTAATCTCAGCAGCGAGGGCCTTCATGGGGGCGACATAAACAATTTTGAAGTCGTCCGCATGGACAGCAAAATCAGTCGCCGTGTGATCCTCGAAGGGGTTGGGTTCCAGGTATTGAGCAATGGTATGCAAGATCGTCAGCATTGCAGCATCTGTTTTACCCTGTTCCGTTGTTAGCATGAATTCTCAGGGTGACTAGGCCTGTACCGCCACTTACAGCACCAGTGGGAGCACAAATAAGCATATTCTCGCTCGTCTTGTATGCGATAGGGTACACCAAGCTCTGCATGCGATTGAGCGCCTTGTAACCTTTGAAAGTATTGCGACAGAGGCCATCCATGTCCTTGATATCAACGAGCTTGTGACCTGGCCACAAGGCTCCGGGCTTTCCAGCTGGAATGGAGTATTCTTCGTACTTGTCGAACTGAAGTCGCTGACTCCCGACAGGAAGGGCATACCTCTTTCCAGCGTGACTCAAAGCATTCCCGGCGACGAAGGTCTTATACACATGAGGGTAGACTGGCTCTTTGAAGCCGCTTGCCGCGAGGGTAGTATTCTTGTGCTGAAGATCCTGGCGGCGCAGGTTCTCCTCCCGTTCTGCCCTTGACAGTAAACGACCCGTTGGCGGGCCATCAACGACAGCCCTCATTGCCTGATTCATGGCAATCGTGATCTCATCACGGTGAGATATGAGCTCGATCACAAAGTCCAAATGATCGAAGCCGACTAAGTCTGTGAGTAGTGATTGCAGCTCATCCTCCTGCTGCTTAGACCGCAGTGCCTCTAGGATCTGTTCCTCAATAGTCTCGGGCGGGAACCCGTCTCTGTGGGCCGCCACCTCGATACACTTCATTGCGAACCACTGAGGGCCGTACAGAGGTTCCTGGTCGATTCCGTCTGTTCCGTCCATCATATCGCCGCTGTCCAGGCCAAGCTCCTCGAGCTCATCGTCTGAAATGAAGTCCCAAACATCTTGGGAGTCCCCGGTTCCGGAGCTCAGGTCGAAGTCGTCGTCATCTTCAGCACCAGTTGCAGTATCGCCGTTTGTTGCTCCGTTTGGCAGTTTTAGAGTGGCAATGGCAGCCTTCATGGCGGCGACTTGGGCCAGCCACTGCGCCTCAGCGCCTGTGACTGCGGAGGGCGACATATTGATGGGCGCGACTTGTGGTGCAATATCTACAACTTTGCCCTCTCGTCCCTCTGATTGCAGAAGCTGGTCTTATAGCAAGAACGTGGCAGTCTGACTTACATGACTGTTTCGGTGTGCGGGTCACTGAGTTGAAGTGGCGTGCAGGGGTGTCACATTGGCGCTTCTTTAGTACGGCTACACCCTACCGTAGCTCGCAGAAAATCGCCATGACGGTGTAGTGCATACGTAGCGACGGGCACTTTAAGCCAAGGCTTCCTCCATTGTCCTAAAGCATCTGACAAGTTTCGACCTAAACACCTAAGCCCACGACCTGCGTGACCGACGATCTCATCAACAGACACACCTAACAGCCTACTTGTCCATCGAGCCCGAACACGGACCCTCTCTTTATCTGGAACCCCTGAACCACCTATTCGACAGCGCGACCATCCGAGCCATCAACGCGCCCAAACCGCAACTATGAAGGTTCTCTACGTCGGCGTATGTCAAGCTCACCATCGCGCAAGCCGTTGCTACTCGGATTTCTAATGAAATTTTGAGTTTAGATCGTCCGCAATGCAAAGGGCGAGAAATCCGAAGAGCTGGTGGCCGAGAAGGAACTGAGCGCCTACTCTCGCTTCACCAGGACCAATTACGCCGTATGCGACACCTTTCCCATCGAGATTCGGCCGCACCGGCGGTGACTAGTATAACGGAGGTATTGATATATGATAGGAATTCATGACTGTCTTCGCCAAGACGGTGGCCGAGAGAACGGCGCCCGGCCAACGACAGGACGTTGAGCAGCAAGGTACGTTTGGAATATGGAAGACGAATACGTCGCTGGCACATACCGCACCTGAGAGATAAGCGAATCAATCTGTCGCGGACCAAGTGGACATCAGGAAAGACCAACACGGGCGGGCAACGGAGCTATCGTCCGGTCGTCGCAGATGCTCCAGACTCCGGGCACTATACAACGCTTGGACAGAAGGCAAACTTGCTCTTATTCAAACCAGAAGAGAAGGAAGAGGCTGTGGAAAGGCTTGTGGGAAGTCCAGGAGATACGCCAACTTCGGACTTCATAAGCCTGGATTCGGTTTGAGGGCTGCCCTTATCGTACCGACGTCTCGCTGTGGAAGTCCGTACACATCAGTGCTGTTGCGAGTTGGAGCATGGCCAGTGTAACGTCGATGGAGAGCTTAAATATGGAGCGATCCGGATGGCTCTGTGCCATGCGACGGGCGTCCGCTTGGTCCGAGCCTCTTTGGTGGGACCCGATATCTATTGTCCACGATGTCGGTTGCATGTGATTAACGACATTCTGTATTGACCATCATCGCAGATTTCACATTTCACGCATACGGCCGATCTGAGGGCGTCTGCGGCATCATCATCACAGACCAACAGTACCCTCAGATGGTTGCCCATCAACTTCTCTCGAAGGTCGTTGACGAGTTCCTCGGAGCGCACCCACAGTCGTCATGGGCTGTCGGAAACCCGAGTTTGAACCCGACATCCAAGGCGAGGACACAGCAGGAGCTCAAAGACTATCTCGCCAAGTATCAAGTAAGCTCACATCAACCATATGTCACAAACTCAACACAGTCTGACAGGAAACCAGGACCCACAACAAGCAGACAGCATCATGAAGATCCAGAAGGAGTTGGACGAGGTATGAAATGATTTCTATACTGCTGGTCTATACGCATGCGTCCTCTAACAAATAATGCCAGACCAAAATCACGCTCCACAAGACTATCGAGAGCGTTCTGCAGCGAGGTGAGAAGATCGACGACCTGGTTCAGAAGAGTGACGGATTGAGCGCACAGTCAAAGATGTTCTACCGTAAGTCGCATCGCTGTTCTCCCGCCTTGGCAAGATGTAGAGGCTGACAGCATACCAGAACAAGCAAAGAAGCAGAACTCGTGCTGGTAAGTCGGTACTCGTTTTTCCCTATCTGCATTTTATGACTGCGCCTGTACGGCCGAGCAAGCTGCCCAAGCTCTGCATCCTCGATCCCATCGGCCTTGCTTGATTTACACTATCTAACTCGAATTCTGCAGCATCGTCATGTAAGCGATATTCAAACACACGAAAACCAATGACGGGTTCGTCAGGAGTTATCAAGTTCTATTACTTTTTGCTGTCCGCATTGTCTTCGCTATGGTACATTGCTGTCTCTTCACTGCACGCTAAGTAAATGTTCGATCCATGGCAATTTGGCGTTCTACAATTCCTTCCACACTACTACATGTGTCCTTTGTGAACAAATCTCGAGTGATGTTCAATATGATCTACAAGAGTCAGATGTGATGTGACGTTACTGAGCTAGTCATAACTGACACCTCGTGGCTGTGTTGTCGCACAAATCTTGAGACAGCAGCGGCTGTTTGTGACACCGGGAAAATGTCGCATTGCGACATTGAACCCTTTAGGCGCTATACCAGTCGCATTGCGATATTGAACCTTCCGGGCACCATGACAGGTCTCCCTGTATTTATATGTCTGCCTTGCAATGGCAAGCCCGGGTTGTCGACATTATCTTTCACAAGCAATCACAGTCCATGCTCACGTTGTTGCCCAAGCTCTTGCCCTGAAGCTGGCCTAGCATGACTAGTAGCAAACTCCGTATCAGAGCTCTCCAAGGCTCGCTCGCACAGCGTGCCATATCGGTCGGAGGTTATTACATCCACCGCACAACCTGCGTTCCATCACATGCCGCCGCACTTACAGCGGATCTGCCTTCGACGCAGCGGCCCGCAGGCAATCGAATTGATGCATGCATATTGATCTCGATTGGGCGATCCAAGAATACCACGTGGGTAAGGGTACAGCACATCACAGCATTTTCGGATGCGGAACGTGCATGCTAGCCTGCATCCTCAGAACGGAATGTGCATAGCGTCTGGCTCACGCATCGAGTGGTGTGATAAGAATGAAGATTTGGCTGAGCATTGCACTAAACGAGCGCGATCAGTGCGGACCCAAAGTCCTCGTTATAGACTCCGCACAAACACGAGTTTGAATATGTAGATGAGGTTCGTAATAGTAATCTTGAATTCCCTACTCGACCAGATGCCCACACTACAGTGGGCACCCGGCACGTATTGTTCAGAAGAAGTGGCTACGTAAATGTCCCTAGAGCCACAAGGTATCAAGAAGCACAAGTATATGTACCTATGTACCACCGCCCGATCCAAGACAGACCATCAAGGCTCACTTGCGAGAACCAAAACCATGCGCACGCGCAATGCTGGCAAGCTGGCCTGCGGTTTTTGTGAGAAGAAACCCGCCCATGCATAGAAGTGAAAAAGCCTTCCATGCTGGTATCTGACAAATGAAAAGTGATAAAATGTTGTGACCAACATATCCAACGTCGCTCGTGCCCGCCGTGTCGTCGATAAAGTACTGCCGTCCAACTCCTTGCTTGTCAAAAGCCTGGTGATCCAGACCAGCCCCGGTTAAACTCCCTCCGTATTTCCAAAATTCCATACACGTCGTCAAGAGACGTTCCCAAGCCGTCCCAAAGTTTGTGTGTGGCGTATGTGTATAGACAGCCGAAGAATGATAAATGTTTCAGTCGCTCTCCAAAACGACCCACGAGCTCTTGCGATTCTGCGGATCCACCGGGCTTCCTCGCCGGTGCACCAGCGTCGGCGTCGAGCTCTTCGTCTCCTTGATCGGCTCATCCTTGCCCAAGCGGCCGGGGCTCGGCGTCTTGACGATCGTCACGCCGAGGGGGCTTCTCCCCTCACTTATCAACGATCCAGGTGCACTCGGCAAGCCCGGCATCGCTTCAGAGGGCCGTCGCGTGTTCAGCGGCCGTAGTAGGTTGCGCTGCGAGCGGCTGATGCTGATCTGCCGCGCGATGCTGACCTCGACGGCGTTCTGCAGCGCCGCATCGTTCGCTTCGAACTCGGAAGACGGCTTGGTGGTGTGCGTGCTAGTCGACGTGGCTGAGGGCGAGCGACCGCGGCGGCCAGAGAAGGTGGTCACCGCCGAGGATGCGTTGGTCGCGGCCGGGGAGATCATCTGCCACTGGGGTTCGTGCAGCGATGGCTTGAAGGGTTGCGAGATGATGATTTCTTCGTGAGATTCCATCGAGGTCGGAGAGTCGAGAATGAGGCCGGATTGTTCCGAGCCAAAGTGGAAAGAGGTGTCGGTCGGGTAAATCGGTTCCTGCGCCCTGGAGACTGTTCTTGAAGAGTCGTGAGTGTTCATTGCGAAAGGGTTGGGGACCTCTAGGCTAGGTGTGCCTCTGGCGGTTGGTGCTCTCAATCGCTTGTCGAAGGCTGCATGTGTTGGAGAGGGTAGCCGACCCGGTGAAGTATTTGATCTTGCGACGCGGGGTAGAGTCTTCGTTGTGGTCACGACTGGCCCGGGACGTCCGGTGGGTGGCGTAGGGAATACACTCAAACGCGGTGACGAGTGCGCTTGAGGTACTGCGAACGATGGTGCTGGCAACGGATAGTCCTGGACTTGGGGTTGAGGCGAGGTAGCCCTTCGTGGTCGCGCCCTGTCGTCCTCGTCAACAGGCTCCAACGCAAAACCGCCATTGCTGCCATTGATAGTCTTTAATCGCTCCAAGGTCGCCTGCCTCCTCGCCAGTAATGATGCAGCCGGCGTCGCAGTCGCATCCTGTTTATTGCCGTTCCCTTTTAGTACGTCACTGAACATCACACTATATCGGTCCAACTTGGTGTCTGGCATCTGCAGCTCGAGCCGTGGAATTCCAGGGACCGGCGGCAATGCTCGCGATTTATTCTCATTCGCACGACGCATGAATGGGTCCATTGCTCTCTGCATTTGTGTGCCGCTTGGGTCCGGATCAGTGGGATCTATGTCGTAGGGCATTGTGTTGGCCCGAGTCATGGATGGTTTGTGCTTTGAGTCCCTCACATCGGCATGTGTATTGCTCCTTGATGGTGTCTTCGGCTTCTTGGGCAAGGTCATCGTCGATGCCAACGTCGAGGTTGATGCGACCGAACCCTTGGTCAAATTCGATAATCCTCCCCTGCTGCCCTCTTCACCTGCATGCTTTTTCACACCGCTGAACAATCCGAACAGCTTCCTCCTCCCCGTCTTTTTCCCCTGCAAAGGTCCATTCGGTCCGCTCATGGCCGGCGACGATGCTGTGGACACATCCGTGGTCTGAGGCGAGGTAGGAGGAAACTGCGCCTGCCACCGTGACGCATCAGGTTGGAGGTGGACTGGACTTCCCAGTGCCATTCCGATTGGGATATCGCCAGAAGTCATCGACTCAGGCGTGTCCAGCCTACGAACCGGAACATAGGCGTCCTGCATAGCCGGATGGTGAGGAGGACTTGGCGCGGGTGTCATAGTTGAGCCGGTCACGGGAATGTGAAACTGAGACACGGCGGCCATGCGGTCACGGATGTAGCTGTCGTCCCTAGATATTCTGTTGTTTGACGCCATTATCGTCCGTCGGCTGGTCAGGAACGAATCATCCTTGCTCATCCTCTTGTCGAAGTTGTTGGTCCCGCCTCGTCTGCTCACGCCGCCCGACGTGCTCGGCCGGGGAAACGCCATTGTTGGCTGGCGGAAAGGCGATGCTGAGCAGACTTGCTGCTGACGAATGACTAGGAACTTTGGGACGATCGTTCACTGGGTGTGAGAGCCCTGGGATGGTAGTATATAAAGAGTGCGGAGGTGTAATCTGCGGCAGGTACGGGGATTGTGCGCAGGGGTTTCCTGACACACTCGCGGGCTCACTTGCGGAGTTCTTGGCATATCAAACCAGATATTGCTTCCAATGTGGTGAAGGGAATGGGCTGCTGCGGAGCGACGAGGCTACCTGCAGTGGAGTAGCCTCTCTGGGGAAGACAAGATGCTTCAGCCTATCTTGAGGCTTTGCTCTTGGTGCCCAGCTGCAGCTCGCAGCTGGGAAATCAGCTGTGTTCCTCCAGGTCCGTGGTACAGCTGTTGTCACCCTCCAATTCAGGTCATTTCCCAGCGCGTCCTCTAATGTGGACCAGGGCCAGTCCACAGGGTTGCGTGCACTCATTTCATTTTCTCGAAACCTGCACTCCACACTTCGACCGAGTGCGTGCTCGTGAACCACACTCGCCAGGTTTGATCAAGTCATCAGCCACTAGTCTTGTCACTCGATCTAGGGCATCATACGGCGCACAGACAGAATGTGTCCCAACGCAGTGGGCCAGCCCAGGCTCCGGAGTTGAAACTTCGTGTTCTTGTAGCCATGCGGCAGTGGATGAGCAGCATCCTGCAGTGGCTTGAAGATCTTGTTAGATGAGCCTTCAGTCCCGTATTTTCATGGACGATGACATTGAATCTTGAGTGTTGGAATTGGCTGTCTTGCCGATGACAAGGAACATTGTGCTGTTGGGTTTCAGATTTCGGGGCAGTAAAAACGAGTCTTCAGCCGCCGGGACTACCTGATAAGGCTGACGACGGACCCTGGAGCAGTAAGTTTGCAGGCGGTTTCGAATCGCCACCCGCCGCGCCACAATAACCCCAAGAACCATCCTAAAATATATGGCTTGTGTGATGGCAGGATGGCAAGCCGCTGAAAACGTAATTCTGCTAATTGCTTTCCGATACAACGATTGGTCGAGCGTTGGTTTGATAAGTCTCCAGGATGGATGTACATCGAAAACCCTGGCTGCAAGATTTCAGACGACGACGATCAACTATGACCTTGCACCGATCTCTGAATGTCGTCTTGTGGCCTACCCGGAATTCAGGGCTCCAGAACACCGTTTGCCAATCTGTTGTGGAAGGGGCTGGAGAACTAGAGCGTTGTCCTGCAGGACGTAATTTGGATCAGTGGCTCTGCGCCCTGAGTGGACGTTCCGGTAATGAGAGCCCAGTCGCATCCAAAAGGACACTAATACCACCGACATTATTTTCATGGAACCACCGGAAGGCGGCGCGCGAGATTCGAGTCGCTTACATTTTCAGCGGATATTGCCGGACCAAGAGTACTCTGCAAAGATGATGCTATCTGCATGACAATGCTCGCGTGGAAGAGCGGCACGGCAGACGTGGTGACGGAGGAGGAGGAGGAGTCGTTGTCGTCCGAAAGGCCAACCGGGAGAGCGCCCACCTCACTGCAGCACTGTGACCCTTGGAGAAATTGAGTTGCAGGGCCGTCATCCCTTCATCTCAATTGCCAATGAGGGTTACATCGCTCCAAAGTACTGTGACGCCGTGCAGGATCTCGGCAGCTACAGAACTTTAAACTCGACCTATTCTGCAGCCGGCCGGAGGAACTCATGTACGCATTCGTGATGGTAGCAGCGTCGATGCCTGAGCTTATCGAACAGGCAGACCACACTGCTGGACTTGGTGCTGGTGACTACTGAGCAGCAGCCAAGGGTGTGGTTTCATGCACATGTTGTTAGTGTTTTAAATAGTCACTCGAACTGTGGCTTGGAATTGCCCGTAAGGAGTGTTGATCCGACCAATCGCTGTGAAGCTCCAGCCTTCCACAGCAGTTCGATACTTGCTCTAGCACCAACAGCCAGGATACGGTTGCAGAGGCACGACATATCAACATGAAACATGATCCGGCGATGCTTCGAGAACATTGATGGAAGAAGACCAGATGAAAGATGTGGCAACATCCGATCCGCGCGGTTTGTCCCGGTTCGAGGTCCGAGGTCCGGCAGCCTTGTCGTAGAAGTAGCCTTATTATTCAGCCTTGTGAGCCTCGCGGCGGCGTTGTCGTCGGATGTCTCGCTTAGAGTACAACTGTCCGATGAATTGGTCGGTTTGCCAGTACTTCGCCTTCCTTGATGATTGAACAGCATGCCCGCAGCGTGGGAGAAATTGTCGCAAATAAGAACAAGTCGTGCCAACGTGGATGGAGATACCATCACCTGGCCACGTCATGTGGCTGAGAGCAGCGATTTGATGTCTGACTCGCCCCATTGTCAAGGAAAGCGGAAATAGCATCTGCCACAGTCGTGCCCAGGGCTCGCTAACGGAAGCTAGTTGCTGATCGTGTTCACCCCATATCCTCACGACGTTGCATCGATCTCAGTGACTGTAATAGATTCCCGGGACGTCGTTTCGCAGCCGTGTTATTGGGGGCCGCGTGGGTCTAGGTGCGGTGATTTCGATGCGAGTGACGCAACGCTCGAACAATAAGCGAGTCCATGGCAATGCCCTTCTGAAGAGCCAGAATGCTGTGGATGGCCCTATGATCGATTTACAAGAATAATTTTGGCTTTTGCGGAGAGGTTGCCAAGGTGCGATTGTGACACGCAGACTTGTGCCAGTTACAGTTCGGTCAAGCCGTGGGTCTTCCCCTTACCGCTTCAGTAGCTCCATGGTGTTTTTGGGAGCTCCATTGGGAGCGGTCTGTGGTGGTGGTGATTTGTCACGATGACCCCTTTGTAAAGTTTCTCGGCCCCTGGCGCACTGAGCAAAGAAGATGTCAAGTGATCTGAGGTTGCTGCTGACGAAGTTGAAGCATCGTCAGCCAAATCTTGAAATAGTCTCGCAGAATGTATTCGTGACAGACTGTCGAAGATCAAGGTTAGCAGTTGTGGTGGATTTTGTGAGTGGATGCGTCTTTCGGAACCACAAGCGCAGACCGCAGAGCGAGCTTCCGTCACCGTCGGAGCTTCCCATTTGCCCCTCCATTGTTCGCTTACTAACATCTCAAAATTGGCCAAGCAGCACCTTGTTGTGTCTGCAACCGACACCACGATCCCAAACCCCAACAGAACAACTAACTTCTCCTTTCCATACCTGCCGTCGACGATCACGAACTGTAGCACCTTCGCTACTCCATCTTCTCGAAAGCTTTGCACCTATCATCGACACATCATCCCACCTCACACCCTATCACCAAGATGTCGTGGCAAGGTAATTGCTGCCCGCCCCCGAACCCCACCTTGGGCCCCTTTGCTCTTGGCGGACCGAGACACGGCTAACTTTGGTTTGCAACGACAGCATACGTAGACTCCAGGTAAAAGACCACAGCAACTACTCTAAACTCCTCGGAGACAGAACGATGAACTGACGATTCTACCTTCCCAAGCCTCGTCGGCACCGGCCACGTTGACAAGGGAGCCATCATCAGCATTGCTGGTGACAGCGCCTGGGCCACGACCGCCGGCTACACGGTACGAATTACCCACTCATCGAACCCTCAACGCATGTCACAGACTGATCGCGATGCCAACATACCTCCGGAGCGTGTCTTGGGATGAACCATTGGCAGGGAAACAAGAGGCTGACGATGGAACACGCGAGTATAGATCAGCGCCGAGGAGATGAAGAATATCGCAAGCCTCGTGACTGGCGAGCAAGCCGCTATTGACAAGGCCTTCGCCGAGGGTCTGCACATTGCCGGCGACCGCTACGTGCTCGCCAAGGCTGAGGACGGCAGCGTCTACGCCCGCAAGGTACGGCCACATCTCTTTCTGGCCGTTGAATAGGTAGAAAGGCGTAGACAAATGCTGACAAGATGACACAGGGTCGTGAGGGCATTGCCATCGCCAAGTCGAAGCAGGCCATTCTCATCGGCCACCATGGCGAGCAGGGCGTGGCAGGAAACACAACACAGGCTGTCGAGTCGCTGAAGGACTACCTTGTTGGCCAGGGATACTAAGCGCGGAGCGTTTGGTAACGAGAAGAGGGGGCATTTCAGCAGGCTGAGGAGATGCCGTTGTGGACACGACGAGAGAGAGCTGCGTACCTAGAGGCGCTGCGTTGAGGTTGTAGAGCAACACGGAAACTGTGAACACAATATTTCTGAGAGCGGGAAGGGATTGTTTCTGTTTTCTGCATATCGGGCAATTTTGACTGGGGTTCGCCTTCTATTTGGACGCCACTCCGGCGCCATGCCCGTCGCCGTCAGCTATCCGCCTTGAAATTCTTCACGCAATAAGGACTCGATTGATTTTGACCCTTGGATGCAAAGAAATGGGTATACCGCCACCACATAACGCCTGTCTATATAAACATACCATGGAGCCAGTTCTGTACATAAGAGCCACGGTCCGCTCGACTCAAACTGGCAGGTCCGCATTCCTCCTCCCACCCAAACCCATGCGGTCTATCGCCATACCAATATACGGCCCCACGACCGGCACGTTCCTAGCAAAAGCTCCGATAGTTCCCAGGAAGTCGCCGAACAAGACCATGATACCGTATAGCTCGATGAGGAACCCAAAAAGCGGCCACCGCAGCAGAATCAGGAGCAGTCCACCAAAGAATGCCGCGGTGCCCTTGAGCTTCTGCTTGCGCGCGAAGAAAAGAAGTGTCTTGGCCGGGCCGATTATTACGGTGAGGCCGATGAGGAAGAGGATCTGTTCGTTCGAGCAGGGGCTGTATTAGTCTGGCTGGACTGGAAGATAATATTCGGGGCGAGAAAAGAGGGTATAGGCGCATACATTTCCCATGGCGAGCCTGCATTGGCATTGTGGTCAGCGTCTTTGCTCGAACTTCCAGAATGGGGAGTTCTGGATAGGAGCAATTCTTGAATCGGAATTCCGTCCAGCACAACTTACATAGCTCGGTCGAAGAACATCATCACGCCGCCGAGGAGGAAGAAGCCGCCGCCGGAGCAGAAGGCCACCCCAATCTCTGTTCAGATCCGTCAGCATCAACGTCTCCTTCGTCGTTCGCCTGCTCAACACCAGTCGCGTGCTAATGCGACGCGTGGAGGACCATGCAGGATTTCGCGTACTCTGTGCGTCTGACAGCCACATGGAAGGCATCGTGAATTCGGGGCGTCTTGATGATTGGAGGAGACTTGGTGAATTCGATGGATTCAGTTGGGTGAGAGTGAGATTGGAGTTGTCGCAAGGCTGCCTGGCGCAAATCAACTTGTTGAAAGGTGTCTGTCTGTATTCGCGCTGAACTTCTGGCACTTTGGCGGTCGTGAAACAGGGGTCCTGCTGGTGAAGCTTCTAAGCGCAAACGGCGCACAGGGGCGTGGCGCTAGCCTGGTGTGGCATCCTTGGGCCATGTGTTGGACCCTGGTAGCTGTGATAGCTTCACGACTTTTACTTGTCTTTACCAACATCATCAATCTCTTTTTAAATTGTTCATCAATTCTCATGGCGCATACGAATGGATTCCACGACCCCCAAGTGTCACTGGCTCACGCCGAACTCCTCCCGATATGTCTCAGCCTGCTGATGTGTCATCGTCCACAACATTGCCCTTCCCTATGACGAGCAATTGCGCCGACGATATCGCCCACTGCGCCGAGCGACTACCTTTCGACCAAATTGAACTGTATTACTGTCTGAGAATCTGTGAGATATGTCTAAAGCTATCGCTTTTCAATCTGAAGTTAAATCTATACGTGGGCGCGGTGAGCTACTCTTACACAGAGATATTGCCTTACGTAAGGTGGCATGCACTGACCACCTCAAAATTCAGTCAAAACTTCAGAAAATCGAATCACACTTCAAGCTTGCTATCCAATCCTCGCAGAGCATGTTGCATGCGTTTGCCATGCAGCGCAACGCCGTATGCTTTGCATCCCACTGAAGCGTTCGACACTGTTGACCAGTTGCATATTATCTGCCGTGTCTCGCAATCGAAAAGGTAGGTCCTGGGAGCTTGAATCCCATCCACGTCTTTCCAGCATCTTGCCCCGACGGCTTAGCATCTTTGCTAAGCAACTGAGATTTCTATTTCCCCATATTCTCTCAGTGATCTGTCGGTCTTCTTCGGAAGTTCCAGGCAGAGAACAAATGATCACGATTAAGCCGGAGCGTCAGCTGTCATCCCGTGGTCGAAAGACTACGGGTGCGTAGTTGGGGGTTGACTTTGTTGGTCGAACATTCTGTGATTTCATAGCCTGCCTTTGCATATTGGAATTAAGACGCTATTAAACCGCGCCTGCTTCGAGCATCAAGGCTAAGATGCTTCCAAGTACCCATCTAACGCCTATGCCTGCCTCGATGGACCCCAGTGTTAACGCCTTCGCCAGTCAATCCGTAGTTGTAGTGTTTCATGAAGTCCAGCCCAACGCCTAAACCATGTGAAGCAAACCCGTCCCACTGCACTCTCTCCAAAGCCCAATTTAAGGGAAACCCAAGCTCCAAAATCACTTCAACACAGTATGCGCTCCCCTCGCCTCCAGATACTGCTCCGCATACCCCTGCGGCAGCCCACGAATCAACCCAAACACCTCAGCATTGTGGTACCGCAGCCGCGTCTTCGGGTCCTGGTAACTGCCCTTCAACCCCGTGATATCGCAGTACTTGCGCTGGGGCGCCAGACTCGGCGCGCTCTCGATATTCGTGTACGTAACACCCATCGACACACCCGCCGCCTGCTGCTGCTGCTGCCCCTTCAGACTCTTCTCCAGCACAAGCTTCCCCAAGCTACGCGACGCCTGCGCTAGGTTCGGCGGCTGCGGCGGCTGCTGCGTGACAACCGCGGGGGTGCTAGTACCCGAGGTCGACAGCCCGTCGTCGTGCTGCGCGCCGCTGCTGCTTACGACGGCGGGGGTCTCGGCGCCGGTGGGCGTGGGTGCGGCGGACGTCGACGCGTTGAGGAGGGCTTGTTCTTTGCGCTGGACGTCGCCGAGAATCGTCTTGATGTTCTTGTTGCGGCGCTGGTTGGGCTTCCAGCTGGGTGAGCGGAAGGTCTTGGGCGTGGAGTGGTTGTCGAGCTGGTCCAGGAGGGCGTAGTGGGCGGCTTGCTCGGCTTCGCGGGCTTCTTTTGCAGCGTCTTTGGGTGGGGGGTCGATTGGGGTGGCCATTTTCGGGGCGTTGGATGGGGAGCTGAGACTGTGAAGTATTTGGTAGTGGCGGAGAGCGAGAATGTTGAGGCAAAGATGTGGTTGGGAACTTTGTTTGCTGGCGTTGCTTGTCGCATTGGTGAAGCTTGGGGCAGCTCGATCAATTCATGGATGCACAGGGCCTGGCACAGTGCCGCACCGTCCATCTTGTACCGCGATTGGACGCGCCGGTGACCCTCACCTGAACATCAACAACGAAAGTCAACAACAAATTGTATTGCAAATTGGTCAACAATTCACTTCAACATGGTATGTTTTCTTTCAAAAGACAGATTGAGGGTGTACTCTTAAGATTCTAATGCCAAAACAGGAGAGCCCTCACGAGCATCAGCAGAATCTCCTGCTATCCCGGATCATTACCAACGTCGAGAAACTCAATGAGGCCGTGATGGTGATGAACAAGTCACTGCAGGTATGATGACGGTGTCCCTACACTCATAGTTTCTCGGTGAAACTCATACTCACACTACGTTACCAGGACATCAACATCCAAAACATGAACATCGAGCTCGTCGCCCAGATGTTCAAGAACTACCAGTCCAACGTCTTGTTCCACTTAGAAGGTATGGCGGCTCTTACTTACACAACATGATATCATGTGGGCTAACATCTTGCAGCAACCGATAACCTGAAAGAGCCATCTTGATTTCTCTGCTTTTGACGACACGCAGATGCCCAAGCCATCTTGTGAGGCACTCACTCGATCGAGACATGTGAAGCTGGCGGACAATCTCATGGAATGAGAAGATTGCGTACGAAGACATAGTAGTCATGGGGAACTAAGATTTCATAGCATGGACGCGTGATCTCCAGTCTTGTATGAGTAGCCATTGCTACCGCAGTGAGTTCACTTTCGCTCGTACGGGGTAAGTCATGGGCTGGCAGTAGCTGGAGAGCTTGGAGAGGTGATGCATCTCAAGAGCTCTGAACAAGACTGCCACTATGGAAAAGACAATAGAATGAGGTGTCTGTCAAGTGTCCAATCTCCAATGCGATCAGCTTATGGAATTCTTGCTCGCAGTCATTGTTGCACCGACAGTCTAATCTACCGGATATATTCCAAAAGAGCCCGCACATTCATTTTACAGGTGAGTGTTCCACAGACGACTATCGCACAGGCAACTGTCCCGCAGACGGCTATGTCCTAGGAGACCATCATTGGCGATCATTCCGCCAAGGTAGAGTAATAGTCGCGCCCTTCAGAAACCCACTCGCCCACGCCTCATAGCCGCTAAGCATATCCGGCGTAATCATTCTCGACGTATTGTTCATGGCATCCTGGAAGTCCTTCAGCAAAATCCCAGCCCGCTGAATTTCATCAACGGCCGTATCCCGCCGCCACGCATCCAAGCCGGCAGCACTGCAAATCTTCGCCACCTCCGCCCCAGAAAAGCCGGCCGTATTCCTCGCGAGCTCCTCCACGTCGACATCGGCCGCGACGAAGCGCGACGCCACAAACTTGCGAAAAATCGCCGCCCGCGCCGCCTCGTCCGGCGGCTTGACGTAGATGATCTTGTCGAAGCGACCAGGCCGCAGCAGCGCTGGGTCAAGCGCCTGCGGACGATTCGTCGCGGCGAGCACCAGCACGCCTTTCGTCTTCTCAAACCCCTGCATCTCGTTGAGCAGCGTAGTGAGCACATTGAGCCCGCTCCCACCGCCCGAACTTGCAGCGCCGCCACCGAAGCCGGACCGCTGCCCGCCGATGGAGTCGATCTCGTCGAAGAAGATGATGCTCGGCGCGGCGTCGCGGGCGCGCTGGAACAGCTGGCGGATCTGGCGCTCGGACTCGCCGACGTACATGTTGAGCAGCTCGGCTCCCTTGACGGCGAAGAAGTTGAGGTCGGCTTCGGTGGCGAGGGCTTGTGCGGCCATGGTCTTGGAGCAGCCGGGCGGGCCGTAGAGGAGGAAGCCGTTGGGGAGTTCTTGGGTGTAGGCTTTGAGCTCGTCTTTGGGGATGGTGGCGAGGCGGATGGCTTCTTGGAGGGATTCTTTGACTTCGATTTGCCCGCCGATGTCATCCCAGTGGACTGGTGGGGGCTTGAGGTTGACGTCGTGCATTGCCGAGGGGCGGATCTTGTCGAAGGCATGCTGTATGTGCTCTTCTGATAGATATTGGTCCTCGGCAGTGACCGGATTGCCAGCGTTTTCGAGGCGGTATATGTCATCTTCTAACATCCTGCATGCCTCCGCGGCTAATTTGACCAAGTCCGTGCCATTGTACGCGTGCGTGCGCTCAGCCAGACGTGTGAGTATGTCGTCTCTGGCTTCAGACGGTAGGGGCAGTCCGCGAGCCGAAAGAACAGCCTTGCGCCTAGGACCATCTGGGAGAGGGAGGTGGATGTGGGTATTGAAACGCCCCATATCCGTGAGTTCGGATGGCAGCTCCATAAAATCGAGACATGCCACCACGATCAGCACTTTCGGGCGCTCATTCTTCGCGACTTCCTCGTCAACCAGTCTGTCGAGGAAGTCTCCAATGTCTCTGATAACTGCAGCTGAGTTGCTGCGCTCTTTGTCGACGAGCTTCTCGAAACGGTCCATGATGACAATGCTGGGCTGATGTTCCTTTGCTCTTTGGAGCGTGTCGTTGATGGTTTGTAGCTTGTCACTTGGCTGAATCTTGTGCGTCTCTCCCCAGTTGGTCTTGCAGATATGGTTCAGGAGCAGCGTCTTGCCAGTGCCGTGCCCACCGTGAATAGCCAGTCCGCAAGACCTCGGCGATGCCGCAAACCTCAAGGGTCGGGACCATTCTTGGAGGCGATTGTTGAGTTCTTGGATCTGAGGCTCAAGCCCCTGTATGGGGTCAAGCTTTAGATGAACCGGCCGAGCTGGCGAGGCTGCGCTCTCAGACCCGTCTACCAGATCGTCGTTGGCCGTTCTGATGTGCAACTTTGTTGTCTTTGGGTCAAATCGAGCATTCGTAGTGTCTGATTTATTGACTGATTTGACGTTGTAAGTGCGGTACACATGGCCTGCAAAGATCCTCTTGAGCATCAAGCCTGAGAAAACGTGGTCCAAGCCCATCAGATGGTTTTTGACGACCCATTCCCAGTGCGGTCGGTCCTCATCCAAGATGGCTGCCTCGTTCGGTGTAACATCCTCCAAAACAACTTCCTCCGCGTCTGGTATCGTGCTGCCCTCGGTGTATGTGATCCTGACCTTGTCCTCAAGCTTGAAGCCGCAAGCATCCTGGAAAGGTTTGCTCATCTGCGCGACGGCGACGGTCAGATTTGTAGGCGCAACCCATAGCGAAGCTTCGCGTCTGATTACTTGGCCGTCGGCCAGGGTCTTTTCCACGATGCATGGTTTTCCATTTTCCAGTGCGGTGCCTGTCAATTTGTACAGGTTGTCCTTGCTGACGTAAATTCGAGATGCGCCTTTCAGCGACTTGTCGTTCTTGTCCGAATTTGCTATGGGCCGTACCTTGACCTCGATCAATGCCATGCTGTTAACGAGCGTGAATCTTTTCGGCCGTTGCAGGCCAGCTTGTAGAGGGATTGTGTTGTGTTGAGGGAAAATATCAGTCGAATTCGGCAATCTTTTTAGTGGGGCGGGCGACTTACACGCCCGCTTCTCGTCATGCGCAGGGACGGCAAAGTGTACTTGAATGTCTACGGGCAAGTATGCGACGGGCGATTATCACACAGAGAATAATGGCAGAGGCAAGTATCCTACAGACAAATATCCCACAGGCGAGTACCACCGGCGAGTAACCAGGTATTCCACGTGTAAACCCCACGGGCGATTGTTCCATAGGCGAGTATCACGCAGGCAATTGTTCCACAGGGGATTATTCCACCACCAACCACCCATCGCGAATGATTTCAAAAATCTTGAAAGGAGATCCTCATCTGTACAGTACTAAGTAGTGTTGTGCTCCTGGGACATAGGAACCAGGTACCAAGTACCTGCCCGCACCGCTGCTACTTCTGGCCCTGCCTCGGTATCCCTGTCCCGGTCAAAGTAGCTGAATCCCTGCGAGTCTTTCTGAACGTAATGTCGCAGGCTGCGAATTTCACAAAGTCCGCGAGCAACACCAACGTCACAACCAGACACGGCCAACGTCCTCGCAAGGCCTACCGACACCACACGAATGATTCAATCATAGCAAAGGTCGCATTGATGCTGCGTGGTAGGCGACTGCTCCTGCCGCAGACTCCATTGTCAGCATGGAGGCTCTCAGCATCTACCGCGACTCCCCCAGCCCGCTGGGCCTCTTCACGACCCCAAGGACCACTCGATGACCCGCAGTCTGATCACGACGCAACGGCGGATCGGGCGAAGGCGCGGTCTGGAGATCAAAAGCCGTTGAAGGACCTTCCTATCACATTACACGAGGCGGACGGGGAAAACCCACCACATCGCCAGAGCTTGTCTTCCTTGGACCTGAACTCAATACAAGATGTCTCAGTAATCCGGAAGTATTCGCTTCCCGAAGCGAAAGACGAAAAAGAAGAAGCAGATCCCTTTGCGCACCTCAGAATAAAGGACCACCCCAAGTCACCCAAGAGCTGGGACCAGCCGGTGCGACCGAACGAGGAAGTCCTTACGGAACTCCATCAAATATGGGGCAAAAAGACGAACAAACCCGCTAAGAACATATCCAAGACGAAGGATGCATCATCGGAGGAGCAAGATCGTCACATTCAAAAGGTCGTCAAAGAAACTTTAAGCGACGACACTAAGGCACCACAGTCACCAAGTTCCAAGGTCAGCCAAGCCCGGGCTCGTCAGGCCGAGTTAAACGCTCAAGGCGTGCCGAAACTTGCTCCCATACGCAAACGTATCCCGAAATATGTACAGGCCGAGGGGAGTCCGCCCCTCAGTCAGCTTTTGCGACTACAGGGCAGTGTACAGCCGGCAGCTAGTAAATCCATTGATAGAATTACCGGAAAGAACTCACAGTCGGCAGCTAGTAGATTGGACAGTGGTGCTCTCCGGGACAGTGCGCAGCCAGCAGCCAGTGAATCTGTCAGCGGTATTCTACGAAAAAGTCTGCAGAATTTGGAGAACAGTGCTGCGAGGCCATCTCCCTGGGCTCCTTCACCTGAGGAACTTGCACCATGGAGCAGTCCTTTCGAAATTCAAAGCTCTGGGTGGCAGCCCTACAATGGAGAACGAGCTCCGACCGGGATCAGATTCACCGTGCAGCCGTCCTGGCTTCCCGCCGGTCGTCCTCAGTGGGGAGCAAATGTGGCCGAAGAGGAACCAGTCATGAGTCCCTCTAGAGGGGCTCTCAACGAGTCACCGAAAGCGGAGGTGCACAGCGAGTCCCAAAGCTTCCCGGATGCGACAGACACTCTCGGCGAGCCAACTGTGCACCTGAATTCTCCAGCCTCTCATGCACCGCTGATAGACCAGCCCGCCGAGCCGGAGGGGTTCGAGCCTAATCGTGAACCGGCTGAGGGCGTTGCCGATGAAGAGGCTCATCCAGGGCACACATGTCGTCGGACATTCGAACGCGAGAAGATTCGCGGCGGCATCTTCAAACAGCTGTTCCCCGACGAACCGCCCGACGAAACCCCCGCCGCAGCGGACGAATTACCTAGACAAGAGCCGCCCGACGACTCCATCTTCATCTCCCTCCGCAACGAAATCCGCAACTGGATTCCCGAGGAGCAACGCGATCAGATCACCGCGCCCGAGCCAGGCGAGTACGGCTCCCACTCAACGGTAGTCATGCTCTCCGGCCTCAGCCCGTCCCTCGTCGAGACCGACTTCTACCGCATCCTCCCCGAGGCAAAGCACATCGAAGGCTGGGCCGGCGGCCTCGTCAAAGTCGTGCAAGCGCGCGACCGCCTCACCTATGAGCCCGTTGGCCGCTACTTCCTCATGTTCCACTCGCGGCCCGCCGCCGACGCCTACAAAGCCGAGGTCCTCCGCCTCCACGACCTCAGCAAGCGCCTCCTCCACAGCACCACGGGCAGCGGCCGCCTCGCCACCGCGCCCGCCGACCCGCAGCCCTTCCTCACCGCCGCCGAGCAGGCCGCCGTGCGCGCCTTCACGCTCTGCCCGCCCACCGCGCAGCTGCGCATCCACTCGCACATGTGGAACACGACGCTCGTGCGCGAGATCGCAAAGGACACCAAGATCGCCGACGTCGTGCAGGCGCTGCGGCCCGATGTGTCGACGCCCGCCAAGGTCCTCGTCACCGTCAACACGATCCCCGGCTCGCGCGTCGGCGCCGGCGGCGGGCTCACCGCCGACGAGCTGTGGCTGACGCTGCGCGATGACGGGCGCGAGCGCGGCGCGCCATGGGTGCTGATCAATCTGAAGGAGGGCATCATGCCCGTCAAGCTGACGAGCACGTCGCGCCACAACGTCATTGACGTGCGCAGCGAGGCCATGCACACGGTGCTCGACGGGCCGATTTACGACGAAGTCGACATGCTCGCCGAGTCGGCGGGGGCGGACGCCAACGACGGGAACGCGCGCGCGGTGATGCGCAAGATCACCTACGAGCGGGTTTTCAATGCCCAGGCGAAGAACGAGGGCAAGCTGGGCGTGCGGGCGGTGGCGCCCGAGGAGGCCGCGAGGAAGGTTGTGGATAAGGGCGCCAAGTACAATCGCTTTGTGGTTACGTTTGCGCAGACGGCTGTGTCGCGGCGGTTTGTGCGCAGTTGGCATAAGCGGGCGATTTGGGATGCGTATGAGAATCGGAGTGTGTTTATTGATGCTGTGCCGTTGATGTAGATTGGGTAGAGCGTGTGTGTAAATATTGGCTGGGATGTTGTTTGAGTGAGGCCGGGCCACATATTAAGTAGCTTGGAGCATTGGCATATGGACCTGGAGTATTGTTGCTTGTGGTGGACTTGTGAATCATCACCATGATGACTGGCTTCGTGTGCGTGACCAAAGAGCAGTGCTATACAAGCTGGCAAAGCAAGACTATAGTCAAGCATGTGCGGGTATCTGCCCATGTTGCTGCAGCCAGGCGGACGTCTAAAAGCTTGGGATTATTTGGTCGTCTGGATGTCGTTCAACTCACTAAAGACACATCGCACCAGCGCAGCAACAGACATAGAAGGGCTCATTTTTGTAACAGGAAATTGTATTTGCAACCCAGAAAATAGCCAGCAACTCCGAATGGTTCCAAATATTGCACTTTCCGATTTGCCGCCGCCATAAAGCAACTTGCAAGGTGGGGCGGGGGGAAGGGGGGGCCGCTGCGCTGTCTCTATGAAGGTCTTAGGAGGGATATTTGCAGACCTGACCACCAATCAAACACCCATACCACACCACAAGTCAAAAGTCAAAAGTCCAACAGCGTATGTCTCCGTCTCCCTGTCTTCCTACTTGTGCAGGATCGTTTCATGTCCCGGTTCGCCCTGCTGGCGTTCGACGGTCATTGGCCTCTGTTCCTGTGCAATCCTTCGATTCGCCTTCCGTAGCTTGCATGGACACTGCCGCCTACGCCGATGTGTAGTGATGATCCAGGATGCCCTCACGTCGATGCTGACTCTCGCCCATATTCCGTGTACGCCTTGTATTCACACGCACACAGTAGCCGCACCGCAACTACTTCACATTCATCAACTTTGTTTCCTCCTACCCTCCGTTCTCTTTAACAGCACTTGCTGCCCCCGCTGTTGCTGGTGTCGCCGACATTGACGCCTGCGCTGCCAGTGGCCGCGTCGTTCTTAGACGTGTCGATGATGCGCTTCTTGATGTCTGAGGCGAGGTTGTAGAAGGCCTTGTCGATGTTGATGTTGCTCTTGGCGGAGACCTCGAGGAAAGGGATGCCAAGTTCCTTAGCCAGGGCCTCGCCTTGCTCGGTCGACACGGCGCGCTTCTCCTCCCAGTCGCACTTGTTACCAATCAGGATCTTGTTGACACCCTCGGTAGCGTGCTGCTCGACGTTTGCGAACCAGGTGCGGATGTCTGTTCAGGTGGGAATTGTATGTCAGTCACAAGCAAGGCAGACCCCCCGTCACCGTCCACTGTGTGGAGTCAGGACATAGCGGTGTAGATGAAAGAATACGAGCTGGCAAACATACTCTCAAATGAACGCTGGTCTGTGACGTCGTACACGAGCAAGATGCCCATGGCGCCACGGTAGTAGGCAGTGGTGATGGTGCGGAAGCGCTCCTGGCCCGCTGTGTCCCAGATCTGCAGCTTGACGCGCTTGCCGTCGAGCTCGATGGTGCGGATCTTGAAGTCAATGCCGATGGTAGTGATGAAGGAAGGTGTGAAGGAGTCCTCGCTGAAGCGCAGCAGGCAGCACGACTTGCCGACGCCCGAGTCGCCGATTAGCAGCAGCTTGATCTGTTTGCAGCGAAAGATGCGAGGTTAGCCGGGGTGCATCTTGAGCGGCATGGATGCCGATGGCTTGTGACTACGCTGGCCCAGGAGAAGATGGCCAGCGGCAGCCGTTGCTCTCTGTGGAAGGAAGTCTAGGTGATGTAGTGTGCTTGCGACAGCCACTTGGCGGTGTCTTCGGACGCTGTTGTAGATGTGGCCCTTCGTAGACGCAGGGACCAAGTGCCAGACGATTCAAAGCCGCGAACACGTACCAAGAAGTCATAGTTTCTGTTGCTCGACATGATGGAGGCTGTTCAGGCACCCTTTGGGATGCCGCACCGCGAAGATAAGTCGAGTCGGTTCGGGGTGGTGCAGCAAAGCACGAAGGGAGCAGTCGGCCGGTCGGTCGACTCGAGACACAGGAAACGGTGAGAGAGCCTTCTGTCACAGGCTTGCGCGTTCGGTTCGGGGCGGAGAGTTAGGAACGTGGAATGCGTGGAGGGATGGCTGTTGTCTGTCTGGTCCCGGGTATGTGGTCGGTCGCGAGGGAGTGGTAGTATTGGTAGCACAAAGCTTTCCTGTTCGCGTGGCTTGGTTGTAGGTTAGAATGTAGGAGTAGCGCACGATGACGGATGTTAGGTGTAAAGTGCTCAGGGAACACAGCATGTCAAGACAGTGCTCAAGTGGCTCAAGTGTCCCGACCGAGAACGAGAGGCGTCAGGCCGCGGGGCGGTCACTGACCCCTGTGCGCTTTGGAGAACAGGGTCCGTCGGATGTGTGTGAATACTTAGAGACACCAGGTACATATGTCGCCTGGTATTTCACAGAAGTAGTCCCCAGGTCGCTCGTTTGATAATCTTCGGTTCAATATATTTATCGCAGTCGACTTACTGCTGAGATTTCATTTAAGATTCGGAGTTCGGAACAGTACAATCTGGTAAATGTACGGGGGGTTTCTGACACAGCGTGCAACCAAGGGTTCGAGTCCCCTTTCCTATAGACTTACCGGTGTACAGCGTTGAAGTGGGTTTCCATTACGAATTGGTTCGCTTGAAGCAACCATCTGGCTCATTCAAATGTATACTAGGTGTGTATCAATTACAGATAGTAATAGACGGGATACATCGTGGTCCATCACACAAAATAGTTCGAATATACACGGTTGTGGACAACGTTGAAATTGCTCTACAACAACAAAACTCTGTGTCTATGCTGTTTTCAAAATTCCATACGCCATCACTCATGCTCCACATAAAACATCACTCCATTCAATTCGCATGCAACCACCGCGAGTACGCCCACCGGATCCTCTCCAGCGCCCGCAGCTGGATCTGAATCCCCTTCACATTCGCCAAGTCATCCAAATCCTCCAAGAACTCGCCCTCGATCTCACTCGGCATTAAGCGGCCATTCCTAACCAAGTTACGCAGAATATGCACCTCCGTAATCAACAGCCCATGGTCCTTGTACGAAAGCAGGTTGTTCTGGCTGGGCGTCGCCTCGCTGAAAATACGATCTATGTTGCGCAGTGTCCGCACACACCGGCCCACTTGCTCGCCACGCATGCGCATGCCGCGGCGGTTGCTGAGGAGCATCCCGCGCAGGTAGGAGAGCACCGCGACGGAGACGAGGATACCCGGCGTGAGGCCGACCATGCCGAAGACGAGCTCCTGCGATTTCAGCAGGGCGTCGATGCCTGAGATGGCGACTTCGAGATCGACCTTGGTCTTCTGCACCTGGATAAGCAGGCTGCGCACCAAGTCGCCCTTGACGGCGCCGACGAAGGGCTTGCGGAGATCGTGTTCGTAGGCCTTCAGCACGGGCGTGACGTCGCCCTCCTTGACCTTGGCGCGAATCTCTGCGATCTGCGTGTCGTTGAGCGGGATGTCTGACCCTGCGAGAGAGGGCTTGTCCACGGTGAAGTCGACGACCATGCGCTCCAAGCTCTCGCGGTCTGCCTTGAGGCTGTCGCGGCTCATGATGGCGATCTCGGAGGTTGAGTCGTGGCGGATAGTCCCGATGACTTTGCGCACCGGCTCGACAACCCAATTGAACCAGAAGTCGCGCGCCGTCTCGCCGAAATCGCGGATCCAGTTGATGATGTCTGCCTTGCGGTTGACCAGGATGCGGAGGATCGTAGAGGAGGAGATCAGGAGGAGGCCGGCGGGTATCCAGTATCGAATGAAGCGAGAGGGCCGGCCGTTGTCGGCGACGACGCTGCGTGTGGCGGAGATGTGCTCCGGGATGCGCTCCTCGAGGAGGAAGAGGAGGCGGCGTGCCATCACAGCGGGCTTGCTGACCATGTCCTCCACGTGAATCGACAGATCGGGGTCCTGCTCAACACCTGCGAAAACTTTGTCTTCAAAGTCGGAGACGCGAGAGTCCAGAGTTGCCACGTCCCGCAGTACCATATCCATGAGGGCGACGCTTCGCTCGGCGACGCCCTTCCATTCCATAGCGTGGTCGCTGACATCGCTCTTACTATCGTCCATGCCGAAGCTGAGGCCCTCGTCTATCAAAACACCCAGTCCGCTTGCTGTCATCTCGCGCAACTTCTTGAGCTGCTTCTGCTTTCGCCTCGCATCCGTGCGGCATAAGGAGACCGTGGAGAATAGCTTGCGCTGGGCGTCCTTTAGCGACCGCTCCATGACCGTTTCCTTGACGATGCCGTAGAATTGGCTCCATCTCTGTGAGATGCTGTCATTCGCCTGCCGGGACCTGTCCAACATAATAGCCCGTCGGCCGAGGGTTGAACGCAGTGAGCTCTCGTGGTAGATATCCTTGGTCCATGACCACCAGCGTGAAGGCGACGTCTGCATAGCATAGAGACTGCTGTTTGGGTAAGAGCTGAGGACCTGGTCCCAGTACCAGATGTCCTGACTGAGCGGGATAATATCGTCCAACAGCGTGTTGAGAATCAAGCCATAGGTCTGCGTAGTGGCTTTGCTGACAAGGAGCCACTCGACCTCGGACTCATACTGGCTCTTCGCCTCGAGCTGACTCGGAGCATCATTTGCTGAGGTGAGGCCGGACTGTCGTAGAAGGTGTTTTATCCTAATAGCTGGCAGCACCGCGGTGGAAGTGCTTGACAGTCCCTTGACTATGCGCAGCAGATCGTTTACTCTTGGTGAGTAGTCGGCCTTGGCCGTGTTGTGAAGCTCGTCGTCATCTGCATCCGGTGACACAACAGCGAACTTATCGTCTGCTTCGACCAGAGGATTGAGAAGAATCCGGTCGATCTGGGCGTCTATGCGCCGAACCTGACTATTGAGCAATGTCAACAACCGTGCACTACGTATTGTGGGTGATCACTCATGGCCGGGAAGGTCCCGGGATGAGCGACTCGGGCGGTGAGCTCGGGCTCTGACCACTGCGAGGCAGTGTCCCACATGCACGCGCGTGAGCTCGCAGAAAGGGTTAGGGTCATTCTTACTCGGTGACAATCGACATATTCGTCTCAAGGACGCCTCCCAGGCATCACGGGCAGGTGCACGGAGCTCAGTGTGGTTAGGCGGCTCAACGGATGGGTGTGTGTGGCAAGATACGCGCGTGCGGACAAGGCGGACTTGTGACGGAGCAGAGACCTCCAGGTCAGGCCAGCAGAGCTCGACCGGAGCGAAGGGAACCCGCGCCAACTCAGAGCTGGTGGAAGGATTGTGGAAGATTCGATAGAACAAAAGAGTGGGTTATCGTTACACCTTGCCGGCTTGCTGTCGATTATCGATCGATTGGCGAGCCGCAGGGCGACCGTCACTATGTACCTAATTCCGAGAGTTCCAAGAGAGAAACTTCGACAAGTTGGCGGCTGACAGACAAATGATACCAAAAACCTATGCGCGGCTGGCTCGTGATTAGGCTATGAGAGTGAGAACGGTGTCGTTGAAGCTTTTGGGTATTCTACCTTAGGCAGTCAAATGAGACAAGACATTCGACGTCATCAATTTGGCAAGATGCGCAACAGACACAAAGCCACGCACGGGTTACTACTGTTGGTAATGAGGCTGGACACCCTTGTGCTGACATTTCATATGACTAAGTGTAGCTCAGATGATACTGCTTCAATAACGACTGAGAAGGTAGATGAGAGCCTCGTCGAAGAGCAAACCTCTTCAACAACGTGCAATTCCAAAGTATCTTGGGATGTTGAACGTCAGTATCAGGCTACCGGAATGCTCATTGCCCGAAAGCGGCTTTGTGAATGACTGTACCTACCTAGGTAGTGGCTGTGTGGGAAGTACAGAGCACCAATGGCAAAGGCCCCGATCTGCAGGTGATTGCGATGGCGAACTCTGTGCGAGGTGGTCCCTGAAATGCCCCAGAAACGTGGCGCGCCCGGCTCGGGAACGGACGAGGGACCATCTGCTCATTCTCCAAGAAGTGGGCCGCCCATTGGCTGATGCACACCTCGCGGGACGACCCCCTTGCCGAGCTGGCCATGTCCGAGCCTCCCAGGAAATAAAACTGTGTTCGCGCCTTTCGTTCCTCACCGACCAATCCAACTAGCACTCTCAAGTACGACACCAACTTGAAGCCTCAAACTTTGCCCAGTACTGCACACAACCCTTTTGAGCTACCACACCAACCTACCTCGAGCCTCTTCCCCTCTTCTACGAGCCTCTCGCTCCCTCGAGAGCCAGCCTGCTACCATGGCGACCGTTGTGTACGTTTTCGCTACTTCCTCCACGTTTCCTCACCTACTTGAGCGCGAGACTAACAGCCACTCTAGGAGCTCGACGCTCTCCTCTCTCAACTCGACCGTGGCCTCCCACCTGAACTCTTCAACGCCCGCCGACTACTACACTGTTTTTGAGGAGGTTTCCAAGATTAATGTCCACCTCCACGTCGCTGAGCGCCTTTGGGCTGCTTGGTACCTGTGGTGGCAGAACGACACTCTCGCCACCGGCATCATGTCCTTCCTGATGCACGAGATTGTCTACTTTGGCCGATCCTTGCCCTACGTGATCATCGACCAGATTCCCGCCTTTAACAAATACAAGATCCAGAACGTGAGTACATCTGCGCGTCTACAGCATGCGACCCCTTTTGGCGCTGGAAGCGGATGTCGCGGCATACAAGCATGACCTTACTGACCCATTGTTCGCAACAGCAAAAACTCCCAACATGGCGAGAACAGTTCGACTGTGCTCTGCTTGTCTTTATCAGCCACCTCACCGTCGAGCTGCCGCAAATCTGGCTGTTCCACCCCATCGCCGTCTTCTTCGGCATGGACTACGGCGTGCCCTTCCCGTCGCTGTTCAAGATGGCCTACCAGATCGCCATCTTCTTCGTCATGGAGGATGCATGGCACTACTGGTTCCACCGCGCGCTGCACTACGGCCCGCTTTACAAGAACATCCACAAGCTGCACCACACCTACTCCGCCCCCTTCGGCCTCGTCGCCGAGTACGCGTCGCCTATCGAAGTGATGCTGCTTGCCTTTGGTACTGTCGGCGGCCCGGTCCTGTGGGTGTCGATCACCGGTGACCTGCACTTGTTCACCATGTACATATGGATTGTCCTGCGTCTCTTCCAGGCTATTGATGCCCACTCGGGCTACGACTTCCCCTGGAGCTTGCGCCACTTCCTACCCTTCTGGGCTGGCGCGGAGCACCACGATGTGCACCACGAGAAGTTCATCGGCAACTACGCGTCCAGCTTCCGCTGGTGGGACTACTGCTTGGACACAGAGGCTGGTGAGGAGGCCAACAAGAGGCGTCGCGAGAAGAGGGTGGCGGCTGTCCGGGCCAAGAAGACGCAGTGAACTGTTCATGGCAACAGTAGAGGATCTCCGGCACCATTGTGTACCTCGGGGCAGTCGACATTGTTGACTGTGCGTTTGGTCCTTATAGGTCCCGCTCGATGAGCTTGACGGCGGCTTCACAGCCCGCCTTGATGGATGACGTTTCATGCGCTAGTTTAGACGAGAACGCATTGCAGTCGTTACTGGCATTTCATGCATGGTTCGGACAGGATTAGAGACGGCGTACCGGTGCCCAATTTGTGGCCTGTACATATGAAAAGCCGTGTGCCGTCCGACAATTTTAGAATAATAACATAATAAAGAACCTCTCACGGAGCCAAATGCGAAAACAAGCCCGGTATCATTTTCATTGACGCCGGTCAGGCACCGCCTTCACTTCTTCGTCTTTGGTATGCAGCAGTCTCCTCCTGCTGAGGCTGCTGTGTCTGCCAGTCCTTTTAGTTGACAACTGCCCTCCTTTGGTGGCTCTTCCTTGACCTCGCCGAAGTCGTTTGCCAGTCCATCACAGATACTTGCGAGCGTGGTGTCGTGGGCTGATAGTCCCGGTGGACTGTGCGTCGTCCAGCGTATGAAGGTCGTATTGTATACCTGATGCCGTCAGGCATTGCTCCTGATTCCCCCGCAAAAAGAATCATGTTGCTTACATTTGACCATTCGGGATGGTGGTTCTTCAACTTGCACTGCAATGACACTGCCGTCATGAAGTCCTAGCACATGTCAATTTATGTGCTTTTTCCGAAATATCAGAGCTTAGTCTGAGTTACCCATGTCTTCGCGAACGTCTTGAACTTGAAAGACCGCTCGATGCCCTGCCCGTCCTGCGTCAACGACCATCGGTTGCTTTTGAGATCATCCAACTGTCTGGTCAGTACGGCCTCGTCTGATCCCTGAGAGAACTTGGCTTTGGAGGTCATGGAGCGGACGAAGGGTCGGGTCAACGGCAAGGACTGATTTGATTGTCGAAAGGTTGGCGTTGACATTTGTCTGATGAATGGCTTCATTGCAGTTTTGAGGCCCACCAGAAACGTTCGACTGCTATGAAAGAAGTCAGGCCTCGTTGATCAACTGAAAGCCGCACAGGAGGGAAGCATCGACAGGGATGGCCAGCACATGCAAGCTGCACCTTCCTGCAGCGCGCCGTCCCCACTGTGAGCCTCACCCAAAGTGCGATCCATCACTTCTGAAGCCAACAAAACAGCCTTGTCGCGTTGGAAGGCGGCAGGCATGGACAGCTTGCTCTAGCTCCTGCTCGGACAACAAGAACTTGAAGACCTTCGTAGCAACATCCCTTGAACTCAATTGCAAACTTGGCCAAATCAACCACCACTTTCTTTCCTCAAGCATGTTCGCATTCCATTTCCCATCATATTTGTGATGCCCCAGTGTGCACTCCACACTTGACGACGCCCGCGACGACACAACTACAACACCATCCGAGATGGCACCCACAGCGACATACGATACCGTCTTCGGCTCATCGGCGCCCGCCACCGACCTGGCCCCTCCGAAGCTCTACCCCGTCAGGGAGACCAAGTTCGAGAAGCCCGTCCCCGTGCGCGCCGATGGGCGCGAGAAGGCACTGCAGCAACCAAACGGCTCGGCCGCCATCGTAATAGATAATGGTGCACCTCATCCTCTTCCCTCTACTCGCCTCGGATCGCATGCGCAACCAAAAGCTAACCTGATCTCCTCATGACCAGGCTCCTCCTCCATTCGCGCCGGATGGTCCTTCGAAGACGCCCCCCGCCTCGCCATCCCGCCAATGATGACGAAATACCGCGATCGAAAGCTGAACAAGACCTTCTCCCTAGCGGGTTACGATTGTTATGTCGACGCGACGGCGCGAAGCCACCAACGCCACGCGTTTGAGGCCGGTACGGGCGTCGTGGCCAACTGGGATGTCATGGAGCATGTGCTCGACTATTGCTTCTTGAAGATGGGCATGAATGGGACCGAGGGCAATATTGACATGCCCGTGGTCATGACAGAGGCAGTGGCTAATTTGCCGTATTCGAGAAAGTGTGAGTCCGCGCCTGGATGGCTGGGGATTGCGTTGGTAGAGAGGTGGTGCTGATGCGCGGCGACAGCCATGACAGAAATCATCTTCGAATGCTACGGCGCGCCGAGTCTCGCGTACGGAATCGACTCCCTCTTCTCATACCGATACAACGAGGGCAACACCGGCTTGGTTGTGTCTTCCTCCCACAGCTCTACGCACTTGATACCTGTCTACAACCAAAAGCCCATGCTCGCACAGGCCATCCGACTGAATTGGGGCGGCTACCATGCCGCAGAGTATCTTTCGAAGCTGATCAAGCTCAAATACGACCACTTCCCCGGCAAGATGGCCCCTTCACAGACCGAGTTCATGGTGCAGGATCACTGCTACCTGTCAAAAGACTACGACAACGAGTTGGCGAGCTATCTGGACTGGTCCGGCCTGGAGGATCGGGAACGGATCATTCAGTACCCATACACCGAGGAGGTCATTGTGCAGAAGACAGAGGCGGAGCTGGCCAAAGTTGCAGAGCGCAAGAAGGAGAGCGGCCGCCGATTGCAAGAGCAGGCCGCCAAAATGCGACTGGAGCGGCTCATGAAGAAAGAGGAAGAACTTGAGTATTACAAGGATGTCCAGCGGCGGCTGGTGGATCAGAACAAGAAAGAGACCAAGCGAATCTTGGATGATGCTGAAATGAAGGACGAGGTGCAACTGGATAAGATGGTCAAGGGTCTGGAACACCTCATCAAGCGCGCGCGTCAAAAGGACCTTGGTGGTCCTGTTGAAGAGGAGCTGGTAGCAGAGCCCGATTTCAGTCTTTTGGAGGTACCCGACGAGGAGCTCGACGAAACTGGCATCAAGGCCAAGCGCCAGCAGCGACTCATGAAGTCTGGCCTGGAAGCACGCCTACGCGCGAAGGCCGAAAAGGAAGCTGAAGCCGCCCGCATCGCAGAGGAGGCCCGGCTCGACGAGGAGAAGCGTATCAACGATATGGAAGGCTGGCTCGACGAGCGCCGCAGAGCGCATGTTGAAACACTCGCCAAAATGAAGGCCCGCGACCGCCTTAAGCAGGACTCTGGCAACCGTAAATCCGTGGCGTCGCAGATGCGCATGAAGCAGATTGCCAACCTCGCCGCCGACAATCCCAGCGGCGCCACAGGTCGCAAGCGACGACGCGGTGGTGACGATGATGATTTTGGTGCCGACGATGCGGACTGGGGCGTATATCGCAACGTCGCTGTCGGCGCGAACAAGGGCGATAGCGATGATGAGGAGGAGCAAGAAGAGAATCTCGACGTGACGATCCGCAATCTTGAGGATGACCTGCTCAAATACGACCCGGATTTCACCTACGAGAATACCGTCGAGGCGCAAAACAATTGGACCAAATCTCTTCTCCATGCCTGGCGCTACGGACCCCGGCCCGTCGACGAAGGCTCGCAAGCCGAGCGCCACCAGATCCACCTCAACGTTGAGCGCATCCGCGTGCCCGAGGTCGTCTTCCAGCCGTCAGCGATCGCAGGCGTAGACCAGGCCGGGCTGGTGGAGATCGCGGGGGACATACTCACGCAGCGCCTCACAGCCATCCCCGGCATCGAGCGGGACGACTTCCTCAAGGACATCTTCCTGACGGGCGGCTCGACCCTGTTTGAGAACTTTGACGAGCGGTTACGCAGTGGGCTGCGGCCGCTGTTGCCGGATGGTGCGCCGCTGCGGATTCGTAGGGCGAAGGATGTGGTGCTCGATGCGTGGCGCGGCGCGGCAGGCTGGGCTGGTGGCGAGGAGTGGCGGAAGGCGCAGATTACGCGTGAGGAGTATCTTGAGAAGGGCAGTGAATGGTTCAAGGTACATTCACCCAACTTGCACTCGGAAGAGCACCAAGACTAGACTACTAACGTCCCACAGGAGCACGACCTCGGAAACGCATTCGCATAGGGACCGTCTGACATTACCTCTGCGGCAGAGGAGCCGCCGCCGCCGCCGACACCACCACCTCCTCCACTGCCGCACCGGCCCCGGGCTCATCGGTCGCGGTGTCGGCGGGTTCCAGGGGCCGGACCATACTGCGAACGGTATTTGAGGCGTGATTTGGAGTGCGATGGATGGCTGCCGTGTAAGCATTGTTTCATGAATAAGTTCATATGCACGTATCCTTAAGACCAAGGTGGTGGGGATGGAGTTGCAAGACCAACACAAAAGATTATTTTGGAGGCGCAAGATGGAGCAGGGCAGGCAGCATGCAAGAGCAGGATTGAAATTAGTTGATAGGTTCGTACTGGGGCACGCAGATGAGAAGAGCCATAGTTATGCTTAGGGGAAAGATTGGCTGGTATGCCAGCATGTCTAGTGGAAAGCCAGGCGCTTGAATAGCAAATAGTAGGAGGGACTAGCCGATACCGAGTTGTTATTGAAGAAGAAAAATATCCAATACCCTTTGCTCATGAAGTGATGTTCCCGTCTATATCACAGGTCTTGCGTATCGCGTCTGGCTGCATGCGCTCACTGAAGTAGTCGTCGAACGGGGTGACTAGGCAAATCATGAACGCGCCTTTAGTACGACATTCTCTGCGAGCTCGACGTCCATGACTTTTTGTCGAGGACATCACGCCGTTCGGGCTGCGTCTGACGAATCTCTTAACACGCGCGTCTGCCTGGGTGTGTGTGTTCATGGCAGTAGTCGCCGAACTGATTTGAACTATACACATCATGACGCGCCTGTAGTCGACCTTCTCTGTACCTTTTCGACGTCCATACCACCATCTCGTCGAGGACATTGCGGTCAGGTTGTGTCTGACTCCTCGTGCACGAATTCGAAAAAAGACGTACGTCCAGGGCTGTGAACCTCCTCCGAGTCTTTGACTGAGAAGTAATACCTGGAATCGCAGCAAAGTTGTCTGTCCTTCTGGAACAGGTTGAGGCCTGCGCTAGCCCACAGCCATGCTGTGACTATGTACGTTCCAAATCTCACTCGAGACTTCCCATTAGTCTATTTCAACAGTGTATGCAAGAAAGGGGGCAAAAAGCCCGAGCGAAAGGTTTATAAGGTAATTCATTGCCCTTCCACTTGCAACAAGAATCGACTATCTTTCACACACCAGGGGTAAACAAGCCCGTTTCGCCGAAGCCGATTTAAAAGCAAGTAATAAAGATAAAACAGAAAAATGTCCCCCTTGTCCCAATCCGTCTGGCCGTATCCGTTGTTCCTCTCGAGCCAATGCGTATAGTGCATTGCCGGTATTGTGTTCATCAACCCAGTCACGTGAAGCCGAAGGGCTCCATCAGTCCCCCGCATGTTCGCAACGGCAACACACAATGCTCTCACTCCCGCTTAAGAAAGTGTGGGGTTCGGTCTCGAGGCATCGGCTGGGCCTGGTACCATTGACCGCTCGCCTGGTGGTAGAAGTAGTTGACATGTTCACAACTACGAATACCGCTGCTTCCGCCACCGCTCAGCTGCTGCAGCGCCTGCTCACCCGAGTCGTCGTCCTTTGAGCCGGTCATTCCCTACATGTCGGCCGCCGGGGCGGGCTCAGATGCTTGCAGCTGGCGTGCTATCTCCTCTGCGGTGCGAGCGTCCTCCGCGGCCTGCGTATCTGCTGCATCGGCCTTGTACGATGCCTCGCTTCTACTCAAACTCTGGACTGCCTGAGCCACAGCGTCGAGAGAGGAGGCGCCGCCTGCAGACCCCGTGTTAGGCGTGGGCTCGGCAGGAGGACCATCGTCCTGAACGTAACTCTGTTGCGGCATGGGGAGGCCGTGAGCAACGGGGTCTTCTGGAACCCTAGCGCCAGAAGCCACAGTCGTGAGATTGATATGAGGCGGTGCCTGGGGTATCTCTATGCCGGCGTCCGAGAGGCGAGATTGCAGATGGGCAACATACTCTTTGAGAGAGTGATTCTCGGCCTGGATATTGTCGTAGGCCTTCTCCATGTCACCAAGGTCCCGAACTTGCTGCTCGAGTTTCTTGATGTAGCCCTCTTTGCGTTGACGAAATGCTCGCTACATAAGGTCAGACTTGCATACAAAGCGCAGCATCTGAAGAACTTACCTGGGCGGCTCGATTCTGAGCGGCGCGTTTTGAGTTACTGAGTTCTCGCTTTGCCTTGCGACCTTCACCGTCCATACCGGGAGGCGAAAGACCGTGGTCGGGAGGCCCACCGGGATGATCGGAAGGAGCACCGCTGTTCATCATATCGACGTCCTGGGTGTAGTCTGGACTTCTCAGAGAGGGGTGGAGAGAGATGTCACCCTCCAGTGCGGAGACGGGAGGGGTGGCTGGATCAGGGTAGCCACTAGCAGACAGCAGCTGGTGAACGGGGGCAGTATCCACGTGTAGCTGCTGTTCAGGGCGCGGGACCAGCTTTGGTGGAGGCCGAGCGTTGTTGCCGTTTTGGCCAAGAGATGCTGATCCAGACTGTCCTCTCTCTGTTTTGTTAAGACCGTGTCAGCATGATGGCGCGACCCAATGAGAAGAGTGGTGTATAGAATGCGGTGTGTGTTCTAAATGCAATGACAACGGTTCGTGTCATCGACGCTCGGGTTGGTGGGGCAAGGGGCGTAGCGGAGAACACATTGCTGCAGATATACAGGTGAAATACAACAAGAGCGACCGTGGTTGATATGCAAGTGAGGTATGGGAAGCTGTTATTCGTAAGGAAGGATCCAGCGAGCAACGGTGCCGGGGATACGGATGCACATACGGGACACTTGACCGTAATGATTAAGGATGCTGCTGAGCTAAGGCAAGCGGGAATGGATGACTGTTGATGCCAATGCGCTGTGATATACGGGGAGGGATATAGATGTGATGAAGTAAGCCAGAGTGAGAGGGACAAGCAGGGGTGAAGATGCGCGTCTTCTGCTACCCACGGCAACATACATCAAGGAAGGCTGCTTCCGATAAAGACAGCCTAGCTTGCTGCTATTCTCCGCAACGAGGAAGGCTCGGGCAAGATGCAAGTGGTAGTTCACGTTGATGATGGACAGCGAGGGTGGCTGATTACATATCTGTCGGTGTAAGACGACGGCGGAGCTGCACAGAAGTATTTGCAAGTACCAGCTCAGCTTTCCAAGATGGCGTGTGAGGGGAGGGGGTTTCTGAGGCATTATGTAAGAGGGACCGGCATGTAGCTCTTGTGGAGTGACTAGAGTCGACTTGACTGCGACCTCCATTTGCTGCTTGTCCTGGACGCCGAAACGCGAACAAACAAGCTGACGCTGGAATTGACGCCGGATTTGTGGCTGAAGCTGATGTTGCTGCCAAGTCAGCAGGCGGATGGATCACTGCATCCACTTGAGACGCAGCTGGATCGAGCCTGAAGACTACGGCGATCCCAACGCCAAAGACAACTTGACAGGCAGCCATCAAATCAATCGAATCCCCTCGAGGCGGCGGGTCAGAAGGAGCTGTAGGAACCGAGTGGATCTGTACTTTGCGACAAGACTTGTGTGCAAAGTGAGGGCACCGTTGACTTGACGGAGCGGATGTCTGTGTGCATCTGTATGAGGATGATGAGGATGGTGATGGGTGGTGGTGGGCTGTGCAAGTCGACGCGGACTAATAGTGGCTCGCTGAGGAAGGGTGAGAGGGGTTGGTTTGCGATGCAAGCAATCTTGCATTGGGTCGCATGCGCAAGTGGAGTGACTCGATGAAACTGAACCCAGAGAGAAATGGTATCCGGTGCACGAAGAGGACTGACCGTCGGTAGCAGCCTGCATCTTACTTGTCTTCAGTCAAGAAGCGTCAAGTGCTCGGCTTTACTTGGCTGTGGTTGCTTGTGATGTTGACGGCTGCGCTGCTTGCATAAGACTTGTGAAAGACGGCCTGACTCAGCAGCAATCAAATGTGTGATGGAGGTGACTTTGAATGATTTAGCTTCTCCTCTCATCTTTCTATTCGCCTTGCGCACCTCTGGGCTCGGCATACAGAAGATGAGGCCGTAGGTATTCCCGACGGGCCGCGCGGGAAAATGCTTACGCTGGGTTGTGGAGGGCGTCTTCGTGTCCAAAGCTCAGGTGATGGCGAGGTGGAACGTTGGCCGACTTGGAATTTGATCCAGCCGACTCAGCTCTGTTGTCGACGTGTTGGTGGCTCGTCTGTCTTGATGAAGTCTCTCTCTGTCTGCATGGCCATGGCCGAAGCCAAGGGATGATTAGCCGGGGCATGATTTTGAGTGATGACCGTGATGACTGCGTGCAGTTTGCAGATCGCAGCGTTGCGGCGTCGCAGCGTTGCAGCCGTCGTGTAGAGTCATCATGGCGACAAAGCGACTCACCTCCGAAGGACGACAGGCGTTCAAGTGTCACTGGATTGGCACCTGAAGATGGAATGATGACAAGTCAGGGTGCTAAGTCAGCGTGGGCGAGCGGTGTTTATGTAAGGAGAGAACATTGAAGGGGAATCAACGGCCGACCCGTTGCGGGGACTGGGAAGGTGAGTTTTCTGCACGGCCCAAGGCTGCCGGCGCGCCTGGTGGGGCCTACCTGCCAACCTGCCAACCTGCCAACGTGGCTCGTGCCTTGCGCCTTCTCCAAATGGAATCGATTACGTAACCGATAATGCTAGCGTGCCTTCCTTTGTGTAACTTCACGGCGTGTCTTGGACTGCAACATGTCCCAGATCTTCACCAATATGATATATAAGCAAGCCGGACTCTTTGTTTGAACTGAAAATAGCATCCAACGTATCTTGTCCCATGGATCGGCAATCCAATACAAGTGACTCTCCGAAGATCCGGCATGCCGAACGCGTTCAGTCCTTGGTTTGTCAGCAGCGGCGAGCTCGGCTCGCCTTGCGGCGTGGCTGGCGGCTGAGAAGGTTGCACAACGATCCGAACGGACCATTGCTTCCAAATCCTCGCCTGTCATTCGGGCGTCGCTGTCACAAACGCCGTTGCTGGAATCAGTATCTCGCTTGTGATAAGTCAGCTTGTCGCGGCATATGCCCACATGGGTGGTTTCATCAGCACCGGCGCGGGTCACACACTCACTCCAGGACCAACCCCTCTGGTGACAATACTGACCTGTCAGCTGGGGCAGCTACAGTGTCTATGTGTATCGTTGTAGAACGCCCCCAGTTGTGAGGAAAGCATTGCTCACTTCTCCTGATCACCACGTGCCAGTGGTTGTCAGGGAATACCAACGACACATCGAGGGACGGCCGGCTAGCTGCCCTCGCCCAATCTGCTCTCGGCCTCAAATCAGCCTGGCCCAGTCCGGCCATGCGCGTGATCGGGCGGCCGACTGTCATCGGTTCACAAGTGACAATGCAGCGGGGCGGCGGCTCAAGTTGCTGACTGTCAGCCTGTTTCTTCGCTTCTCATTGCTCACAAGCTGTCTTTGGGGGCACCAGCTTGTTGGGGGCTTCTGACTGTCATCCTTGACAAAGCAAGGCTCGGGCAGACGGTATACTTAGGAATCGGCCCACAATCATGACATATGAGTGTCCATACTCCAGATGGACGATGAAGACCACTGACAAGCAGCTTGAGAGTTTTGTGCTCCCATATCGTGAGACCAGATGCCGATGAGATCCTGCACCATTGGAAACTGAGGACTCGACCTCGTCCTGCAAACTGTCTCAGATGTCGACATCAGAGCGGCGTCACGTTCCTGGGGCCTTAGTCAGACCCTGGTTCTCTTGTCGAGAAGCTTCGTATGGCGATCTTTGGCGTGCAGGAGTCTCGTCGTCCAGTCGGACGTAAAATCCAGGAGCGTCCACGCGTCTCTTGAAATATAGAGGCGTGTGTAGGGCCAATCGCTTGTTGCCGGTAGGCCATATATAAGGTGTATTATGCTTGCCATTAGCCCTACCAGAGATCTTGCAGACATGGCCGTCCGGCGTATACTCAATTCTCGGACCTTTAGATGGCACAACGTAAGCTTCTATAGTCGAGCCCATGGGTGATAACCGCGAGCCTACAGCTCAGTTGCAGACAGCGGAGCGTTTCCGGTCAAGAGGAGCTGCCCTCAGCCGCGACCACCCCATTCTGTGGTTACTTCCCGCGCATGACTGCAGACAGTCAGCTACTTGCCCAAGATCGGCATATCTCTAATGGTGATGTGATCGCTAACCTACTCCATGGCTGCTTACTCTCACCGCAACCAGGGTGGGTTGGCGTGCTCCCATTGTCCAACCACTCTCCTGCCGCGATTCTGACCTGCAGCCGCTCATCAGAAAGGATCAAGAGGAAACCGAGATTCTCTTTCGTCTTTTCTCTGCATCACGAGCTAGCGAAACAGATCGGTCATTTCAGAAAAACAAGGTGCTTACGCCACATGTCCGCCGTTGACGCGGCCTTCCTTTCTCCTCTTCGCGTAGAGCCACTCATTGGGCTTGAGGTCCGGCCTCAGATTGTATGAGAGTGGTTTGCTTCGATGAATAAGCCATTCTGCATACTTGGCGGGATATTTCTCAAGTGGTTTTCCTCTCCGGAAGCCCTCCCCTGGCCATATAGTACTCAGCGTCCACGCTGACGATTAGCTTGGGCACATATAGCAATATCCAGCGACAGCAGCGAGAACGAGACGCCTTTCGAATACTGGTCCGGTGACAACAACAATCGGTGTTACTAATGTCTACTATGGCTTTATGTCGCGTGGCTAGTCTATAAGATGGCACCCGATGAGCCGGACCATGCTGACAACAGCCAATGTTCCCCACCCCCTCCCAAGTTTTGGAAACCCAGTCATGAAATTTCAACAAAACGCGCAGCTTTTTATCATTTACTCGCCAAACTCTTCTTAGTCTCAGGAAACCCTGCCAAAACGGAGCAAGAAAGCGTTGAGACGGGTGCCTCACCGTTTCCAAATCCGCATCAGCCCTATCCAAGAAGGGTAGGTAAGCAATCCACAGACGCCGAGGCTGTGTCGGTTTGGAAAGGAAAAGCCCACGAGCACTGAAAAAAAAGCAAAAAAAAGCATGCTGTCGAGACCATCTCAAACCAGCTATAATTCAAAATGCAATTTCGCCACTGACTACCTGGAAGGATTCTGCAGGTGCTGAAAGGGGCGGTAGACATCAAACACTTCTGCCTAGATAGCTGCCACGCGCTTACCTACTTCAGCCGCCGTAGGAACTCGCCACGCACACGAGCCTCATATTTGATTACAAAATTCGTACGTCTCGGGACCGAACGGGGACATCTTGGGTCTAATTTTAGTTGATTTGTGTAGTGTACCGATCATTGTTCGCCATCATCCAGCTGCAAGCAACACGCTTGTGTCTCGATATGTCTGAGCTAGATGTAACTGTATACGCGGATAGCTGAGTGGATTAGCATGGATTCTAGGCTTCCATAAGGGGCAATTTTGACGACGACATCCAGTGGATGTTCCTGGCCTGTACTCAGCGCACAAACTTCGTCAATCACCTAGGTAGTGATAAGAGCGTCAAAACGCATCAACTAGGATCGCAGAATATCTAGGCCTTTGCAAGCCGAAATTTCATGGTAGTTTGACAACGATGTTGTACGAGGCGTGGTTGCTGAGCCGTCCCCCCCTTCTTTACAATGTCCGGAGTGGACGATATGGCACCCCGCGGGCGCCAAAGCAAGAGACCCAACCTCTGGAGACTCATTTGTAGACATAGAGACCTATTTTAATCATTGCAAAACATCGGCTACATGAGGTCAGGTGTCGAGGAGCCTTTGTGACAAGCTGCTACCTATGGGTGCGCGTCGTCAAACGTTGCGGCCGCCGGGGTACGCTGTGCTGGTCCTTGGAGTGGCTGTACGCTAGGAACTACCACCATGAATTGGACCACTACATCAATAGTAAAGCTTCTCATCGCAGACGGCAATTTTTTCGGTTATCTTTGTTGCTATTAGGACAACTTTAATGGATGGAGCCGGCCTATTCCATGCTCGATGCTCCCCACCCTCATCCAAGGCTCACACACGGCACAGCCTGAGCCAATCTTTGTGTTGAAATACGTACTGGTCATCACTGTGAGCTTTGACCTTTTCAGGTCAGCTGATAGCTAGATCCAAGACTAGCTACGTGCTTGATGAGAGGATTT
>JAGKQA010000214.1:0-58137 GCA_022609195.1 Plenodomus libanotidis
GGTTGTAGCGGAGGGCCCGGAGGGCCTTATATAACTGGAAAAGAAGCTAAGTTTCAGCTGTCACATGCCATCAACCGACGGCCTAGTTCACATTCAACAGTCATGAGAATAAGGCTGACATGGTAGGTTTCTTAGTCGCACTACATGTTCACGGGTATTTGGCGAGATCAAATCACTGCCCGGGCGCTCGCAAGAATAAATTTTTCTTAAAAATCTTTTTGGCAACTATCTTGAGTTCACGACCTTCCACCCTCTGCAGTCGTATATCCAATCAGCCTGATGGCGCTTGCGCGGGCGGCATTCTGGAGTGTGAAGACCTCAGGTCCGATTTGCGGGAGTTGCTGCTCTGTCGCAATTTTGACAAGACCACGGGCGCCTCTACTGCTGCCTTATCAAGAACCAGGGTCAACAAGAGCCTTGCTGACTTCTCCGGCTGAGCTTGATATGGGTTGAGTCTTTATTTGCATTCGGGCGACAAGGTCTGAGAATGCAAATCCATTTTCATGTCGGGGGCAGCGAGGCAGCACCTTCGGTTACAATGCAAGGAGGAGGATCGTTGGCTGATTAGACGCACTTCTGGAGACGACGGCAAGAACGAAGTGCACTTAGTGCTGCTGCTGTGGGGTCCGTGTGTGCGTGGAAGGCTCGCCTGCGGGATGTTCAGCTGTGGGACGCTTGACTGCACAACATATTCGGCTTGACAATTGGCTCGCCGTTGCTGCAATATCTCGTGGGCTGTGGCATAAACCCAGACGTAGGTGCACATGTGGTGACTTTGCTTGCGGCTGAATGACGTGTCAGAGTAGATGTAGTCAGGAAGGAGTCCAGCCGTTCAAGTCTCCCTAGCAGGGTCTTCATAAAACGATGCTTCGGCTTGCTTCCCCAGGTCAATGTCTCATCTAAGTCACGTCGACGCTAAAACCCTCTGACTCTCCCCTGCCCAGCAAAGTCACCCACGTACGCCCTCCCACTCTGCCCAGTAGTACCTCTCCTCACCACCGTCCCATTAAATCCCACATAATCACCCACACTCGGCGGCAGATCCTCCACCCGCGTACCCCATGCACTCTCATTCCGTCCCAGCGTCAACACCAGCTCCTTGCCCTCCGTAAAGAAGCTGTGGTCGATCCAGTTCTTGGTGTACGGCACGCCGTCCAGCGTGGCGGACTGGATGTATATCGCAGCGTAAGTCGGGTCGAAGTTGACGTTGCGGATCGTCGCGGTGGCGCCGGTGACGGGCGAGGTGATGTTGACGGAGGCGAAGTAGGGCGGTGTGATGAGGTACACGTCTTGGCCTGGGTTGGGGAAGAGTCCCATCATGGAGAAGGCGAGGAAGCTGCCCATGGCACCGGAGTCGTCGTTGCCCTATTGCTGGTGTTAGCTGGAAGGCTTAAGACGATCCTTGGAGGTCATCGTCCTAGGTTTGGGGGGCTATCATACCGGTAGGCCAGCCGGTGTTGGGCTGAAGAACGACGGAATGTAGAAGTGCGAACGCTTTGCAGACAAAGCTGGGCGGCCTGCGTAATGGTACTGAAAGACGGTCAAGAAGCTGGGCTCGTTGCCTGCGTCTAATTAGAACTCACTCAAACCAATGACATGGCCATCACCTTACCGATATATGTGATGTTGGTATCGTGAAGGTAGTTGAGCCTTTGAACGAAAGCATCAGGGCCACCGAAAAGTGATATGAGTCGGCCTTGATCGTGCGGAACGAAACTGTGCAGTGTAAGTAATCAATAGCGACCCTAGGCACGCACCAAGGATGTGTCTCACAAACTGTACTCCCAAATGCTGCTCTCAAACGTTTCTCTACCTGTGTTCTGTAGTGAACAGGCGGCGCCGGAAACGTCGATATTGCTGCATTGGTTCGGGTCCTGGAAGCCCCAGGTCTCATTCAGGAACTTGGGCTGGAAGAAGCCTACGAAACCAGTATTGGTTCCATCGGCTAGGAAGGATGTCTGGTCCGACTTGTACAAGTTCTCCCAGTTCCCGCTGGTCTCCAGATATTTCTCCTGGTCTGCGGTTCTGTTCAGACCCGCCGCGATCAGTGAGATGCAGTAGTCGTTCTACCGAGTGTTAGCAGAGCCTGCTGAAAGCCTGTCTAGCAGGGCTCCGCGATATGAGCGTGGTTGTGCTTACGTAGCTGTACTCTAGATTTCGACTGATGCTCCTCGTCATGGTGCCGAATCCTTTGTAGTCGAAGTCTTGAACTGGGATGTAGCTCAGTCTCTTCCAAGAGTCGAGGCCGCCGCGCCCTTCACAGCACCTGAGAGGAATTAGTGAGACCATCACTCTCTGTGCGGTCATCGACAAGCAAGCTCACCAATCGAAAGGTTCATTTTCTGCGTCATTGACCACGGCTTCGTAGCCAAGGTTCCACTGCCATCGTGACGAGTTAGAGCTTCCAATTCGGGTAAGTCAGCTTGGATCACAATATCACTCACGTCGATGCCCGTTGTGAGACCCTTAAGGAATCCGTCAGCTAGAACATTGTCGGCATTGCTGCCGCCCTTTCAAATGTCAGTCAAACTCACAGGCTCTACCCGGATACCGGCCCTACCTGAGTGTAGCCCCTGTTGAGCTGCATCCGGCAGTCTGGAAGCCAGCCAAGGTTGCTGTAGGTGTCGATGAGAGATCGAATCATTTCTTCCACCGCTGGTGAGTCAACAATAGTCAAAAACGGAATCTGAGAGCGGAACGAGTCCCAGAGACAGTAGAAAGAATCGAAGTAGGGCTCATCGCTCGTCCACAGCGGATTTTCCCCAGTATAGTTCTGCGGGTTGATCATGGTGCGATAAAAGCCGCTGAAGAAGTTCGCCACGAAGGTATCATCCACCCCCGTCGCGTCCACAGAAATGGGACTCAGCTTCTCCCTCCAGGCGGTCTTGGCAGTAGTTCGGACCCCGTCGAAGTCAAAATCTGGAATCTCCGACTCAGCATGCTGACACGCCTGCTCCGAGCTGATGAAGCTCGTAGCCGTGCGCGCGGTGACGGGGCTGCTCGCGCTCGTGAAGCGGACAAAAGCGCCTCCCGGGAGCGGATAGCCGTTGATGGATCTCGAGATGGTGAAGTTCTTCACGTCGGCGCTTGCGCGGCTGTTGGAGTAGATGCCGTTGTCAAGGATCTCGGCTCCGGAGAAGTCAGTGCAGAAGTACAGCTTGTATGTGCCCTGCGCAAAGCTGGGCTGGAACACGCCGCTGCCAGTGATCCGACCGGTTGTGGCATCAACCGCGACGCTCGCATTGTCCTGGCGCGAGTTGGAGAGATCAGTCAGATCCTGGAAGATCAACGGCTGATCGGTGCCGTCCCCGGCCGGAAACGTGAACTTGAACAATGAAGCGTGCTGCGTCGTAGTCATCTCCGTCTGAATCCCACTGTTTAGCGTGATGCTGAAGTAGCCCGGTTCCGAAACGACGGTATCGTTCACGAACGAGCCATAAGCCGCCCGCGACACCTTGGGGTAGACACAATTGTTCACGTCGCCGTCTGGGCAGTTGCTGTAGGAGAACAGCGCAAAGTTGCCAAGAGACGGGCTGCCACCGGTGCCAGAGTCGTGCATCGTGGAAAATCCGGTCACGTTGGAGCCGTCGAGGGTGAAGCCGCCCTGGTTGCTCTCGGAGTTCGTGTCAGCCACAGCTTTCGCCATCCCGTATGGTAACGAGGCCCCAGCAAAGACGTTGCCTCCATTGCTCGAGCCGATGAGAGGGTCCACGAAGTCGAGGTTCTCCGCGAGGACGGTTCCAGCCGCAAAGAGCCAGGTGGAGAGGACTTGGACTCCGAAGGGAGACATGACGGTGAATCTGGTGTGCCTCTGCTGTAGATGGCCTAGATTATACAGAATAACGATATTGGATGTCAAAAGTGGGTATCGAATTTAGAGACGGACCATAAACGAGCGTTGAATGTGAGATAACAGGTCTACGCTACTCAATCGAGCCTTCCTCACGACACTGTGAAAGCTGCAGAACCTCATGTTCACATCACGCGCTACACGAGAAGGGGCGCGCGTCTATGTTATATGCTGTACACTGGTCTTTGCATGCAACTCTGCTCGATTGCAATCTAGATAGATGAGAGTGCAGCGAGAAGCAACCGGTACCTAGATACGGGTGCATTTGCAGGCTCGGTACCATGCAAGACTGCAGGAGTATGTGCCGATCTCCTCAGATTAGAGTGCAGGGCCAACACTTGTTCGGCCGGCCAACCTGGTTCTTCTGCAGAAACAAATTGAGGAGAAAAGAGTCAGGGACCATATGCTGGCCCTGTCCACTGTGTCGATCCGGTCTCATTCCGCATAGCCAGTTTGTCGGCAGTCGGGGCTGCGGTAAATTACCAGTGCCATTTCCAAAAGTTTATGATATTACCTCCGCGATGCAGGCTTAGTTGTGTACTTAGTATCGGCAATGATCCAGGATCGTCCCACCTTCCAGCCCTTGCTGCGTCTGAGGAATGAGAGACGGCTGACATAGGCACTTTACACAATGGCACAGCAGCCAGATGATAGATTCCGATGTGCGTTCTTTAGAGCATTGTGGTACGACTACAGAAGCACGTCTGTACGCTCTACGGTGTGTTGCATGGGAGGTAACCGTTCTGGGCAGGTGGTTGACCCCTCTTCAATAACCACAAAGGGGCTCGTGACCATCCGGCCATGGTATGGGTCCAGTCTTCGCGGCACTCGTCGAGCACGCGATGCACCAAAATCCTGCCGTACCTGATCGTGAGCCTGGACTCTGGAGGGAGACTGTATTTATTCATCAGCCCTCGCGGGCCTTAACATCGACATGCCCGTACGATCAAGTAGTCGAAGTCGAAATGCACGGACCTAAAGTGGAATATAAACCGCTTAAGGTCCGTGCACCTTGCCGACTGCTTCTTGGCTTTATACAAGTTATGTCATAAACCCTAACCCTTTCGACGTCACCTTGTTGGCTGAAAGTGAGAGAACCTTGATGTAAGAAAGGCCTACTGTACCACACCAGTCAGCAGACCGGCCTTGAAGAGATCAAAGTGTGTTTGGATCGGAAAATCACTTCAGCACTCACATTCTTCCCCATATTCAAATCTTGAAGTGCAACCAAACTTTGACGGCTGCCTGCCGCACTTCTCCGTTGGTGACAATCCTGGCAAATCCAAATGAGCCATGGGACGAACAGAGGCCTCTGTTGGCCGTCCGCCAGCAGCTTTTCGCAAAGATATTCGAGCAAAGCAGGCCAAAGCAACACTCAATAAAGTCATCCCAAGCATCCTATCAGCCCATCCACGAGCACGTCGTGGTATAGCAGCCTCCGAGCTCATAATCGCACCAAAAGCCCAGTCTTCCAAGGCCGACGAACCCAAGATTGATGCCGAACAGCCGGCCGAGGCTCAGGTGGGACCTCGCCTGACCATTCAAGCGACCGACACTCTCACAGCAGCACGTTCACTGCTCACCAATAACAATAACTCCGTCAAGAAGGTAGCTGTCCTCAACATGGCCTCGCCTTTAGCTCCTGGTGGTGGCTTTCTCAATGGAGCAGCCAACCAAGAAACCCTCTTGTGTCAACGCACAACTCTTTTACCCGCACTACGGGACGAGTTCTATCGTCTACCAGAGGTTGGATGTATTTATACGCCCGATGTGCTTGTCTTTCGCTCGGGCGCGTACGGCGATGACGACGTTCTCCATAAGAACGATAGATGGTTTATTGACGTCATCAGCGCTGGGATGTTGCGCTTGCCAGAAATCGAGGTAGACCAGGAGACTGGCCATGCCGAATTCGTCCAGGCCAAAGATCGAGAGTCCACGATCGAGAAAATGAGGGCGGTGATGCGAGTTCTCCAGGCGAAAGGCATCGTTAAGGTTGTGTTGGGTGCGTGGGGCTGTGATGGCGCGTCCTGTAACCCTCTAGGCGAGGTTGCGAGAGCTTGGAAGAAGGTATTGTTGCCCAGCCAGAAAAAGACGAAACACAAGAGGAAGGGGTCCGATGGCCAAGCTGAAGAGTCGTGGCAGACTCTCCAAGAAGTCACGTTTGCCATAAAAGATCAAAACATGGCCGAGGCCTTTCAGTCAGTGTTTGGAAAGGAGTTGGAATGGGTGGATGAAGTAGAGGCAGATGGGACAGATGGAGACGAAGGAGAGGAAGAAGATGCCACTAGAGATCAAGTTCAAGTGGACGAACTGCTTGAGAGGATACATGGGCTGCGGCTGCGAATTGACGGCACCTCCAATGATGGCCTCAAAAAAGGCTTACAGGCAATAATCACAAGACTACAGAATCAGCTGCCCGAGGACAATGGTGTGTCGAACAATCAAGCTGAAGAGCTTGTAGATGGCAATGAAAGTCAAGAAAGTGGGGCTTCAGGTGAGGAAAGTGAAGAAGACGACGGTATCGAAAGCAACGAGGAAGAGGAGGAAGGAGCTTAACGCAACAACTTCAGTGCCTATTGTTGTCTGCCTCGCTTGTTGCAGGCTACGGCACCTGGAGTGTGGAAGGCGCAAGTTTAAGGGTCTTGACTGAGAGCTCGGAGAGCCCAAAGGCGCCTCAATCCTTCACCACAACATCAGTGTTCATCCCACCCGTTCCAAAACCAACCGTCAAACAAGTCCATTCTGGCCGACATTCAGGCAATATACCATACACCACACAAGAAAACACTACCCACTGCAGCCAGTCTCTCTTCTCCCAACGCCTGTCTTACCATTTTCATGGCTTCACCTGTGATTATGCCGATGACGACGGTGCTCGGCAAACTGGACGACCCTCCCGATGGCTCCGTCGACTTGCAAATGAAGCACGAAGGTCTCAACGAAGATTGTGGTGCCTTTCCTTTCGTAAAAACAAAGTGCATCATGTGGTGCGTATCTCAACTGAGCTCTTTTCACTCTGCACCGCCATCAGGGGATGCTCATCAGCCCAAAAGCCAATCTATGCGCAGGCTCAGCTAACACGCGAGAAACAGCAACGAGCATGCTTTTGGCCACCGTAGCGCAAAGAAATGCGACTGCAAAGAAGCATTCTACGACTCCAAGGTGTGCTACAACAACGACGCAGAGCTGCACAAGCTACTGTGTGAGCAGGCAGTGGATTTCAAAATAGCTGGCGAAGACCCTGAAGAACGCGTCCGAGTAATCGTCCTACACGCCAAAGAGAACAAGGTTGATTTCGCTTGGGCGACGGTGACCGACGCTGGCCTGGAGGTTGACCACCCCGCGCTCTATGAATTCAAGCTCGCTCAAGAAGATCCACTCGTCGTTCTGCCCGAACTTATCAACGCTCTGCTGAGAAACTTCCAGGAGTCCAAGTGGCTAGGCCACTGTGTTCTCCTCTGGACTCTTTGCGGTTGGAAGGATCTGCCCATCGAATGGATCAATCAAACTGCTTTGAAAATGGGTGGTGAGGTGGGCCATTGTGACCTTTTTTACGGGCCTATGGTCATCTCGGTGGTCAAGCAAGATATCAGGGACCCAAACAAGCGTACGGCGGACCACGTCCAGATGCGGACCCTTCGCCAAGTCGCAGACTACATCCAGATGGCCGACAACGCCCCAGTCCCAAACCCGAGACGTTTCCTGGCCGTACCACATAACTACCGCCCCGAGCCTGGCTTAGCACTCATACCCGGCATTAAGATCAATGATCAGGCCGAGCTTGACATTATGCGCCCTTTTGGAATGATGCACCGGAGAGAGGAGGTTCTAGTAACCATAAGCAGAAGAACCAAGCGTCAAGGCCCTGCGGCAGTCCCGTTTATGCTCGGGCTGAGGTGGTACACGCGTCAAGCCGAGCTTGACCTCCGCATCAAGAGCTCTGCAGTCAACAAGACCGAGCCAGATCTCCTTTGGGCGCAGTGGGAACTCGAGGTTGCGCCTCCCGATCCCACACGGGCCGACCAGAAGAAGGCCGGCGTTGTATTCGCCCATTTCCACCGGACTATTGTATTAGTACAAGGTGGTGGCGCGCCGCTACGCATCGAGCACGTCGAAGCTCTTACGATGTACTTGCACATGAACCAAGTAACAACGAAGGACCGCGCCGCGATATCGAGAGAAGGATTTCAAGCCTATTGGCAAGAAGAATACGGTGCTAACGACATCGCATCGCCCTACGACCTCGAGGTCTCCCACCCAGCCAATCTCTTCGAGGATTACACCGACGTTATCCAGGCTTTCGAGATGGCGACAATCACTGCGAAGAATGTGATAATGAAGAGGATTTTTCACGTAGCTGCAACTCGTGCCGAAATTCTTGTTTTTCGCCTGATCAACGAGTACGCAGACGACGAGCAGATTGTGCGCATTGTCGAGGCGCTGATCGATCGCTATATCAACAAGCAGAGCGTCGAGTTTATGCAGACGACTCTGGCAATGGCCGGGGACTTCTCCGAGCAGAAGATCGAGGCTATCAGGGTGGTGGAGCAGCTTGGCACCATTCATGCGGAGTGGGAGCTGGAGCCCGTCGCCCAAGTTCTCAATAAGTTCGAGGAGAGATACTACCTTACTTGGTTCAGAAGGGAGCTTATGACTCCTTGAATTCGGCATTGGGTGGTCGATGAAGGTTGCGTTTTCGGAAGACGCAATTACGAGAAGATGGTTTCTCTCCATGTCTGGATTGCAGCTGAGAAGAGCAGTAGGAATAGCCTCCTCTGAGCTAGGTGTATATGAGATTCCCTAATTCTTTGGCCGTTGTCCCGGCCTGGCCGGTTGGCATTTGGCAATCTCACTGAGACGATAGCACGACGGGCCGTGGCATGACGTGTCCTTCTTGAACTCCGATGCAGCTAGAGGTGATGATGATGGAATAAAAGATTGGACTGATGTCTGTTAGTTGCTTCTGCTAGGCAGACAGATTGTCCCATTGATCATTACCCCTTGCTGATGCTTCTGCAGCTGGTAAGCCCACAAGACGACGGTTTTGCGGTTTGTTTGTTCACAGCTTCATGTGCTACGGTCGATTCTCTTCAAGACCATCATTTTTGGACCGGCTAGTACCTACAGCCTAGTATTTCTGGGATTCTCTCGATATGGGTTTGAGATTCGAGCCGGTCTACGGGTATGTGCTCTCGTCTCGAAATCGAGCCGTAGAAAAGCAGTGGTCGACGACCTAGCAGGCTTCCACCTCCATCTCAGACTCTGATATTGCGCCCAAGGCACTAGTTTCGTTGTCGTCACTAAGTCGATTCACAGCCAGTGACGATGAGAAGGTGTTTCTAGCCGAGGCACAAGCATTTTTCACCAGCTCGCGCGCTGGTCGAGAACTGCACACGCAATTCAAGAAAGACGCCCATTTGTATTTACGTCAGAAGCGAGAGACTATATATGTATACCTGACCACTATTCCCCTTTCCAGAGTCATACTATGCGTACAAGAAGATCTTTTTGAACGAGCGAAACATGAGACCCACAAGACTCCCATCAAAAGGGGACCTCCTTGCTGCTTTTGCTGCGCAAACGCAACCCAGCAACGCGTTGGGCACCGAGTGCGGTTTGAGGGAGTGTCTGCCACTTATGCAGGAATGCACTGCGAGTAGTAGTCACTGTAGTAGTAGCAGGTATAGCCCGAAACACACGTGGACGCAGGAACGCTTCCACCTGCACACTGACCGTACGCAGCAACACCGGTGCCAGCCGCAGCAGATGAAGTCGTCGTCCTGCTCGTGGTGGACGTCGACAGCGTCGTGCTAGAGCTCGAGCTCGTGCCGCCGCCGACGCTCGTGGCGTCAAAGGTCGAGTTGATGGCGCCGAACTTGATGTTCGAGTAGATCACATTCGCACTGGCAGCCGAAACCTCAACCTCGGCGGGCACGCCCGACGTCGTGGAGCAAGTGCCGCGCGCCGCGCCCTCGGCGGTCGAGGTGGTCGGGTAGGTCGAGTCGAGCCACAGCATGTTCGCGTAGTAGTCGTCCCAGAGCGACATGACAAGCACCATGCCGCCGGCAAGCGCCTCGCCCATGGCCTCGAGGCCGCCCTTGGCCTGGAAGTCAGGCTCGTCACCAAAGGCGGTCTTCTGGGCACTGCAGTACGCCTCCGTGATGGAGTTGTAGCCGGTGACGCCGGCGACGGTCGAGTACGAGTTGGGGATCACGACGCCGTCCTGCACGTAGAAGCGCTTGATCTCGCTGAGCACGCCGCCGGTCTCGATGAACTGCGTGACGACGGTGAAGACGCTGTTGGTGTCGACGGTCATGCCCGGCCCGTAGAAGTCGGTGTCACCCTGGCGGTAGCTGTTGAAGTCGCATCCGTCTGGATCGCACTCGCCGCTGTAGCGGTCGCCGTCGCTCGAGTAGGTGCCGCCGCAGGCGTCGCCGGTGCACTCCTCTGCAACGATGGACTCGCATGGGTGAGGCGTGAACGCAGTTGCTATGGAATTGGCTTCCCAAACGTCCTAGCAGGGACCTGTCAGCATTGACTAGCGAAGAAAAGACATCTGCACTCACCATCTCTGGGCAGCAGTTGCCGGTGTTGCCGACTCCTGTGTTGATGCTGTTGGTCGAGGGCGTCCATCCTTCAATATTGGCCTAGAGTGGAGTCAGACACGTCATATCATTGTCGAAGCGACTCTCATACCTTGCCATTGATGAATTTCAAGTCCCGGGGGCACTGACTGTCGCAGTAGCCCGTACCGTACGCAGCACCAGCTTTGTTGGTGCTGGAGAGACCGCCATCTGCGGCCATAGACACGAAATACAGCGCTCCATTAAGCCCACACTATAATCAAATCAGTACAGCTTCTTGCACGACGGTCAACAAACGGCTCTACTCACCGGCAAATTAGAAACGTCGACATCGAAAGTGAACTCCTTGCCCAACAGGTTGAATTCCTGGTACGTCGTAGGCGAGGACATCAAGTAGGTACGGGAGCCAATATTCTTGCCATTGCTGTTCGTCGTCACAAAGCCCAGATCAAGGGCGTCTCCACTGGTGGAGATGCCGTAGGTCGACTGGTACGAGGCTCCGTCGAGGCAGCAATCAGCCGCACACTCCACATCGGTGGTGCAAATGGCATCGTTCCATTCGTTGCCGGTATAGCAGTTCGTCGACGAGTTCACATCGTGAACCCACCGCCAATTAGCGTCGATGACTACGGAGCCGGTGGTGCTTGTGCACGAGCCGGCGGCCGTGCAGGTTTGCCACGTCAAGGAGGGCTTGGTCTCGGTCGTCAGGGTGCAGGCTTGCTGGGCCTTCACAGCAGCCACGAGGGCGCTGATGGCGGCGATCTTGCTGTGCATGTTACCGCTGGTGTGCTAGTTGGCAGGACTATGCGCAGGATAGGAAATTGTTGCAGAGAAGATGAGTGCCGAGAAAGCGTGGATGGTGTTTGGGACAGTCATGATGGGTGGGAGGCCTGATGAGGCACCGGCTTGCGTCTTATATACCCACAGAATCCGGTGACAGCAGAGTATTATTGTGTGGGACAGTATGCATTCCGGTGGCAACGGAACAATATTCCTAGTCACCAGAAGGATTTCTTCTCTGTCTCTGGTGGCCCCGTACCCGCACGGCCGAGAGTCATGATGTCCAAGGAGTGTCGTTTCCCTTCATACCGGACCTGTTTACCCCTAGCTGAAGGAAAAGGAGAATCCACACGGCAGCCGGGCCGTACAGACCTCGATTTTGAGGAAAAGTAAGAGGAGGCAAGTTGCGGGCTGTGTTGACCAGAACACTGTACTTGGCGGACTGGCAAAACTTCGGCGTACCCAAGACATCAAAGCGGATACCGGGAGCCACTATGGTCTTGGATGCGCCCTCGCCCAGGAGAAATGTGAAGATATGGCACGTCTGACCTGGTCGAGAATCTGGTCGCCGTCTGGCTCAGGGTACTGGTTACATGCCGGGCCGCTGAGGAGCAGAGCTGTCGAGGTGTTGGCCCAAGATGAAGCTATGTCGCGATACATGGCCAGGCATTGTGCAGTGTTGGCTGTGATGAGCTGTGTGCCTCGTCAGCTCCTATGAAAGAGGTGTAGTGGAGCCACACCGGAATGCCACATCGGGATGTTACTCAACGAATGCCAGAGTATCATGTGGCGTTGTGCATCTAAGGTTGGTTAAGCCTAGTTGACAGACAGTGACACGGCCACGCTTTGCGGCGGCTTACTATTGGAGGGTTTCCAGAAGTGATGACCAAAAGCAGACACGCGGAGTCTAGCAGCCGAGACGGCCACGACTTCGAGCCAAGTCGACGTCGAAGACCAGATTCGCGATGTAGACCATGATTTTGACTTTGGTTTGCTCCGGACTGCCGCTTTGGGTATCAGAAAAGCCGATCAGGTCCGTGAAGCTGGATGTGGTCGCGACTCGCCGGCCATACACGAAGGTGAGGGAGCTGCACAAAAAGGAGTACGCTCATTTTCCGTGCTGCTTCTGAGAGCTCCCCACTTTCTGGTTGGGTTCCAAGCCGTACTGCAAAGAAGCACCAATGCTTCCTTTATTGAGACCAAGTGGTGGTCCCACAGAGCTGTACCGCTGACGCCAAGAGACGCACTTGCTTCTGCCGGGCCATGGGAACCGAAGAGGTTGGCGATGATGGCGACGTGCTCTGTGAAAGTCCATTCTTGAAGGGTTTGGATACACCAAGAAGCCAAGACGTAGTATAATGGCGCGCACACGTCTCGGTTGGTCCCGCTTGATGCAAGACATTTCCTCGCGAACGAGGTGTTTACCTGGTTTTCGGGCCTGACGGATCTGGCAAACCTGGTCGAATGCAATATGGATATATTGCGAACTCGTGCGCCAAGGTGTCAGACGCAGATCTGTCCCAGGAAAATCGAAAAAGTATGGATAAGTAGCGCGTGTAAATCATGCGGTGGCATCAGCGACACTCTAGCTTGAAACTGGCATTGAAAGCTGCAGACTCTCACGCGAGAACCCAGTCGAGTCGTCTCGTCATGATCCTGCATTAGGGGCATTGTGACGGCCTTCGGGTCCTATCGAGGAAGTCGCATTCAGCGTCACTCGCTCTTGCCCTCTGGGTGTTGGCAACCGGTAGCGTTGTACTGGTGTTGGGTCAAAGGCGTCAAGCGTCAGTGCCCGAGCCATGAATTTGTCTGTTCTCGACGGCGCCGCTCCACTGACCAGCGGGATTGTTCGACGTCTTGACAGTTTACGCTCGAGCTCTCCCCATCTCGAATTTTTATCGATTCACCACATTTTTTGAAAGTTCGAGCTAGACCACGGAACCCTTTCATCATCATCCATCGACCACCCACCATCATCCGATATTACACAAACCCCCACACCACTTGAAGATGGGCTTCTTGGACGTCGGCGATGGCGAGAGCGGCTCGATCGAAGATCGCATCGCCATCATCTGCGTCGTGGCCTTCGCCTTCTGCTGGATCCCCATCTTCGTGGTCTGGAAGTTGATCAATGTCATCCGAGGAAAGGACAGCGCAGCCGAAGATGGCAACGTGCCCGTCACCACCCACAACAGCGACCCTGAAAAGAACCCTCACCACCCTGAGCCGGTGCCCGCGAAGCGCGACGAGCTGTCTGCTAGATTCGACGGACACGTGTCCACTAGAGATGGGCAGAATCGAGCCTCTAGAGAGGGCAAGCGTCGTGCTGCCAGGAATGGCCAGACCCGTGCCTCTAGGGAGGCCAAGCGCAGGTCCTCTAAAGATGAACACCGCGTTCATGGCGCTAGGCACGTCAACGAGGCGACTAGAGATCGCAACACTTTCGACAGTGCCAAGGCCGCCCAGAATGCGGCAGAGCCACTGCCCAACGAAACAAGCCAGCAACTCCAAGAGCCTGGGTACGACAGCGTGTACGACCAACATCAGAGTCTTCAGGACGTTCAGCTCTGAAGCTGTGTAGTAATCGTGGCTGCCAGCTGCACGATCTGCTGCCAGGGCGATGCTGGAAAGAACAAGAGGGTGGTCAGAGGTCGGTTGCGGTGGTCTGAAAAGCGAGATCGAGTGCATCCATTTGGGGTAGATCTCGGAGAGGGTTCCGACACAAGGTCAATGATGGCGATGGGGGTATGCACAACGAGGTTGAGGTCACGCTGGGGTAGTGAAGGCCGGACCAGCAGTATACACATCGCCACGACAGTGGCTGGGGAAGAATGCATGCGAGTGACAAGGCGCTGAAGGCAGCAGATGGCACTGTGCTTAGTGGATTAGATAAAATATACTGGACAGTTTTACGGTGAATTTTCAAGTTACAAATACCGAGTTTGATCGATTCGTGCTTCGATGCCCAAGCGATTCTCCAGTGCTGTCCACCAAAGCCTCGAGCTACATCGCCGGCCCGCGAGAGCAGCTGCCGAGCAAGGTCTAGACTTGCCAGGGCCAACTTGCTCGATGATGGCGTCGCGCGTGTCAGTAGTAACGGTCTGAAGCTGCAGCATGCCGGCTCGCATGCTGCAGCAGTCCGCCTTACAGCCTTCGGCTCCAAGACCGTTGCGGATAGCTCAGCGCATGGCCGTCGGACTTCGAGGCCGGTGCTGCCGAGTGCATCTTCGCAGGATGACCAAATGGAGACGTGAAGCCGGCATTTGGGGCGCCGAGAATAGCATCGCGCAAGCGACCTGGCCTTCAACATGTGCCGAGTAGGACGCTTTGGCTGCCATGAAGTGAAGTCGTCATTGGGTATTGTGCGGCTTGCTCAACTCCAAGTCTCTAGACGTTCAATGTTTCCTGTGGAGCCGGCTTCAGGGCTCCAGCGGGGCAAGCATCCCCTGTCTTATAGGCCTCCTTGTTGATAGCGCGCCCTGGGCAACACAAGGTCCTTTTCGTCTTTTCTTCATACTGCAATTGAAGTGATGGACATTAGTCAATGCAGATTCCAGTTGAAACACTACTTGCAATTTGCTTAAAAGTCTCAGCTCTGCAGTACCACCCGGTGTTATTCGAAGGGGGGGGGGCACCCTGCTACTCGCATGTGCATTTGCTTGACGAGGGCCTCCTCCCGCCTGGTCTTCTTTTAGAGCAAAAAGTTCGCGAGAACTGCAAACGGGCAGACACTAGCAGCCTACAGCATTCAGAAGTCTTGATGTAATCTACCATGTTTTCCTCTACTAAGAATCAAGGATCTGCTGTCCTTCCTGTGAGAAATCATACCGACTGTTCCAGCTTCCTCTACAACGCCACACCTGTTAACATAGTCAGATTGCTTGCCACCTTCTTCGCCTGCTCATGATCTCCTATACGTCGTCAGTCTCACCATAATCACAACTTGCTCGCCCCGAGCTTGGCTGCCTGATTCTTGTACAGCTTGACAAGCTGTCGCACCGCCAGATCGTATACGACATCTTCCGAGCCACCAGGGATCCTCGCTCCCGGAACTTCTCTCCAAATCACTATGAGTCGCAACATTAGTCTCACAAGTGTCACGGTCTCGACCGGGAAGTCTGGGGCTGCACAGCTTACTCTCGACCAACTCGCCCTGCCCACTCTGCGTATAGCCATTACCACCAAACAGCAGCATGGCGGTATCCGCGCACTCTTTCACCACAACACCCGCATTGGCTTTCAAAAGCCCCGTCAGCCCGCCCAGCGCGACGTCGCTGTCCTCCTTCTTCATCTGCGTGAGCTGGTACGCGAATTGCTCCACCCACGCCCACTGCGACTCTAGCAGCGCGCCGGCTTTTGCAAGTCGGTGGCGGACGACGGGCTGGTCCATGAGGGGCTTGCCGAAAGCCTCGCGCTTGAGGACGTATTCGAATGCCGCTGAGAGGGCGACGCGGGCTGTTCGGGTTACGCCCACGGCGATGGAGAGCCGTTCGTGGTTGAAGTTTGTCATGATGTAGCGCATGCCCTGTGCTCGTGTCAGTCGCAAGACCGACGACGCATGTAGGTCAGTGAGCGTACCATGCCTTCCTCACCAATGAGGTTCTCGAGGGGAACCTTCACATCATCCAGCTCGATATACGTCGTTCCTGCGGAGATCTGCCCGCCAACCATCAACCGCCGCATGGTCACACCCGGGTAGTCCTTAAGCGGCACAACCACCATGCTCAACCCCGCCGCACCACTCCCTTCTCCGCCCGTCCTAACCGCCATCGAAGCATAATCCGTCCAGATCCCATTCGTAATCCACTTCTTCGTCCCATTCAACACCCAATGCTTTCCATCCTTCGACCGCACCGCCGTCGTCGTAATCCCCGCCACGTCGCTCCCCGCATCCGGCTCCGTAATCGCAATACACGACCTCTTCTTCCCCAGCAACAACTCAGGCAAGAACCGCTCCTGCAACTCCCTACTGCCAAACTTGATAATCGGCGGCACGCCAAACGCCATGCCCGTCGTCAAGCTCCCGCTCGGGCCCGCGAGGCCAGACCGCGCCATCTCGTCCGAGAAGATGAGCGAGTGCAGGTAATCAAAGTCCTCGACTTTCAGCCCGCCGAGCAGCTCGCGCACGCCGAGCCGGTGCAGCCATTCCACGGGTAGGGGCGCGGGGAGCGCGGGGATGAGCATGTTGTGCGCGACAAAGGTCTCGAAGACGTGGGGTGGGACGGTGCTTTGTTTCTCCCATTCGATGGCGTGTGCGAGGAGGTGCGTGGAGATGAAGGACCGGATGGCGCGTTGCCAGGCGTAGTGGTTTGGTTTGAAGATGGGCGTGGGGAGGCCGAGGAGCCAGGGCGGCTCGGCAAAGGGGATGGGGATGGAGGTGTCTGCCATGGTCCGCTTATGGGGATGGTGAGGAGGTAGAAACTATGATTTGACGCACGGGTCCATGGGAAGAACACCTCGCTGGCTCCGAGCTTTGCAACTGTTGCGACGTGAGGTTGAATATAAATGGATACTTGGAGTAGTTTCAGGGCCGCGATTGGGGATACACAGATCCGGGGTAAGAATCCGGAGTAGCAAAGGTGGACCTGCGGGGAATTTGCCGAGGCACCCCCTTGGCAGTGTGTGGAAAGGTGGAGGGAGGGGGGGGGGGGTGAACTGCGCCGTAGAATATCTTGTTTTCAGTCCCGACTCGCAGGGCTACAAGACACGTCGTCTGTGCTCACCGTGAATTTTTAGTACTTTATGGACGAATATAGTAGCTGCATTACACACGGTGGACTGCCTCCTGTCGTGGCTTCCAGGTAGCTGCAAATCGAATCGACCAAGAGCAGGCTATTCACCAGCCAGCCTTCGGATTGCGGAACATGGTCAAGATTGCGTCGGTTGATGCCTCATTAGGGAGACGGACTACACGCGGCAACTTCCAGGAAGAAGTCGTGTCATGCGTGTCATGCGTGTCAGCCTCTTTGCCTGGCGCTGCCGAGGAGTCTCAGCCGAGCCAGTTCGCCGTCCATCTCCCATGATCGTCTCGCACTTTGCTCTGTAAGAGTTGCGAAAACGCGTCCTCGACAAACGACAATGGAAAAAAAAAAAAAAAAAAAAAAAAAGGGGGGGGCTGTTGACCGTGCTGCCTCCATGACGAAAGGAAAAGAGTGAGCGCTTTCATAGGCACGCGATCATTCTGTCATTTATCAGCTAATACAAAATATGCAATCTGGGTATCTAGGGAGGGTTACAGCGGGAGTATTGTGCCCCTTTCCCTGGGCAAAGATCCACGTCCGCTCAGGAGTGCAAAAACTCGCTGAATTTCCAGCAAAATCCTTCCCAAGAGCCAAGCTGGGACCGGGAGCGTGGCTTCATAAAAGCTAGTGAGCCACCTTCTCCCGTCCGGCCTGCTCCAGACGCCGGACCTCAGACGCGTCCTCGAGGTCCTCCTCGCTGAGACCCATGCCCATTCGCTCGCGGCGGTGGATAGCGTGCTCGATAGTCTCTTCGTTCGCGATCTCACGCACGTCGGCGTCGTGCTCCACTTCGAATTTACTGTGGAGCAGTAGAAGGGTCAGCAGGAATCCAGTGTAGTGATGCGGACGGGTTTCGAGGTGTGTTTGAGGAGAACAGGAGCGTTCTCAGCGAAGGTGGTACGTACCGCTTCAAGTGCTCCGGCCCCAGGAACGTCAACAGAATGACATAGGCATAAACACAGCCCATAAAAATACAAATGACCTTGCCGTAATCATACCGCGGCGTCGACTTCCCCGTCTCCTCATTCACAAGCGGCGCCAGCGGAAACCGCTCGCCGGTCGTCGCCTCGATCGTCGAGCTCGCACTGCTCACCAGGTTCCCCAGCTGGTACGACGTGCCGACAACAAACGTGCGGAACGCGCCCGGCGACAGCTCCATCAGGTGGATGGGAATCACGCCCCACGCGCCCTGCACGCAGAACTGCTCAAAGAAGGCGGCGGCGATGACGCGCTCGTTGGGCACGAAGGTGTACGGGTACAGCAGCGCGCCGCCGACGACGCAGATGGTGATGATGCTGAGGCGGCGGCCGAAGGACTGCGAGAGGTAGCCGACGACGGTGCCGCCGGTCATGGCGCCGAGGTTGGCGACGACTTGGGTTATGGTGACGGCGTCGGCGTTGAAGTTGAATTGGTTCTTGAGCATGGTGGGGTAGAGGTCTTGGGAGCCGTGCGACATGAAGTTGAAGCCAGCCTGGATGGTTCGTAAGTGTCCGGCTGTGTAGTGGATTTTCCCGAGGTCCGTGGGGCAAGGGTTGACTTACCATGAGAAGCACCAAATACGTCAGCAGCAGCCAGTGCCGCTTCAGCGCCACCTTGCCCTCAAGCATAAACGTCTTCGACACGCTCGTGCCCTGTGCCATTGCAGTGCGACGCACCGACTCGCGCTGCTGGTGGACATTGGTCTCGGGCAGCAGCAGTCGGTAGATGATGATCAAGATGGGTGGGCACGCGCCGAACCAGAACAGCGGCCGCCAACCGTGTGGCGTGGTGTTGACCAGGCCCCGGGCAAAGGCCGTAGCTAGCAAATAGCCAAAAGCATACCCCTGCTGCAGAATGCCCGACATGAGGCCGCGAGTCTCCTCGGGAAGATCCTCGAGCGCGGTGGCGGCGGCGTTGCCGTAGAGACCGCCCATCGCGATCCCGAACAGGGCGCGACAGGCGAGGAACTGCGAGTAGTTTTGCGTGAAGCCGGTGCCCTATATCAACCTGTCAGTTGCTACTTGCTTTTAGTTTCGTGCTGCATCGTGCTTCGCATCCGTGCGCTGCATTCCTCGGGAACGTGACGAGAGCTGCCAAGGCTGGGCGCATGCGGGACAAGCCTCGACAAGCTTTCTCGGAAAGCTTGAGTTGACAGCGCTTGTTTGAGCCGGACCCGCCGAAATTCACTCACCAATTCGAGGACCATGAATAGCAAGTTGTTGACGACAAAGGGCCATTTCCTGCCGTATCTGTCTGCTGCGACTCCGAAAAGGATGGAGCCGACGGCTAGGATTCTGGTGTCAGTTGAGGCGGTGTGTGGGGCGGACAAGGGCGGTTGGACTGACATCGGAACATGAGTACGAGAGTAATTCCCCATGTAATGTCCGCAACGGATTTGTCGAATTCTTCGGCTAGATCGCTGGCCGTGAGAGAGACGGTGAAGAAGTCGAAAGCATCCCATGTCTGGAGAAACAGAAAGTAGTCAGTAACTCACCCGCGTTGGGCGCCTACTGCTAGACAAAATTGCGGTGTGGAATTCACATACCCAGGCGAAGAAAGCGACACCAAAGAAAGCCCAGTGATGGCCAGTGAGCATCATCAGCAGCTTGAACGGATTCTTGAGCTTGGTCATGGGAGGCGTAAGGCTGCTGAATCGGGTACCCAAGTATTGGGCAGCGGTCATACCCTCATGAGGCGATATGTCAGCGACATAGGCATCGCCGCCAGCACCTTGGGAGGGTACATGGGAGGCAGTTGGCTTTTCGTGATCCGACATGTTCGTGGCGCGAGACTTGGGGATTTTCGCGGGCCGTCGTGCGTGCTAGGGAACAAGGAAACACGAGAGTCCACACAAAGCCTAGACATGTTGGGACACCAGCAGCCTTGATATACATATCCATTACCGGAGGAATCTGACGTGCGGGGTTGCAGTGCAGCCTCAGTGTGCCGGGGGCCCTGGCGAACCACAGTATGAAGAGCGATATATGTCAGGAGGTGGAAGAGCCCCAACAGTCCGACATTCCTTAGCTGAGTGTGGCGGGGGGCGTGTCTCGTCCCGCCTGTTCAACACCTGTTGGCTACATGGGCAAGGTCGGCTCAGAGATAAGGATGCTCCACAGTAGAAACAAGATCATTCGAAAGAATGCATGGCTGCAGTCGCTTTTTTTCTCGAGTACTTTCTTGAGTAGCCTGGAGCTTGGTGTTGCGTACCTGGGCACTTCGTACTAGGCGTATTCGCAGGGGAACCCAGCAAGGCCTGCAAGCTTCAAAGTTCGCGTTACGAGACAATCGGAAAGGAAGTACTAGTGTAAATTGACCGCAAGTTGGTCCAGTCGCAACATGAAGCCGCCGCTCATCATGGCGAACGCGCATGGATGGCAGATGGTTGGTGACAAAGCTGGCGGGCTGGGTGATGCAGCATGGGTCCCCAGAACGACGATCGTCCGGACTCGACACCCCGCAGATTCACCCCGGATTCCACTCCACTCAAAAGGGAGCCATGCTGCCATGCTACTGGCCAGAGAGGACGATGCATGCCCTTGAATGTTCCCTGTCCCCACGAGGCCCACACGAGATGCTTGCATCGCATTGCGCGTGACTCTGCTGGCTGTGTTTGGTGGTTGACGAAGTTCTCCTTGAGTCTGACATGTCGCACCGTTGGAAGCTCAAGCGGCATGCAGCAGCTCGGGTGACCATTGTGCTCGTGTTGCCGTCCGGAAGTCGCACGGTCGATGTGACAAAGCCGTGGTCGAGTTCTCTTCAGCTCGCGCGACGTTGCCCGAAAGCTGGGGCCTGTCGTTGGTGTGCGCTCAGACGTTGTGCCAAAATGGTGCTGACCCGAGGCCTCGGGACGCTTACGTCAGTCTTCAGGGTCTGGGTTGCGCAACTTCACAGGCCGCTATCGGACACTTCTGTCCGCTTCCATGATGCAATGGACATTTTTCTTTGCTGATAAGCCGAAACGCCGAATGTTGTTGGAAGGCCTGGGGAGAGTAGACTAGCCGCGAGTGTAAAAGCTACCGAGTATTGCCACGGTGCCCTGCCTGTCCGATCAGTGGAAGCCCTCTAACATTTCGTCGCACACATCATCCGGAGCATTGTTAGTGCTTTTGTGGCTTGCTTGCCGTACAAGCGTCAGCTTGCGCTCCGGTTCCAACTGAGCAACGCACAGCAATCGTCTGTTCAACATTCTATAAAGTGATTCGGAGTATAGCTTGTTATGATATTGCTCAGACCTCTCGAATTATGTGGACTGAAGTCCAACTTGTGTGACACCTGCCCAGGTGCTACTGGACATGAATGCTTGGAATTGTGGCCTGATTATTGGCATGGATGCGGAAGACTTGTTTTGTGTCTCCCATCGATCGAGCGCAAATAATTAGTCTCAGCTATGGTTGCCGGATTATCGTGTCCCAGCCTCTCTCAGCATCTCTTGCCCGTCCGTACGCTGCAACAGTGGATCAGCCTCGGATCAATTTGAAGCAGTGCAACATACTTGGTACTCACGAGTTCAGGATACGCATCGCCGTAGCATTCTCTGCAAAATTGGTTGCCTCTATAGGGTATCAAGTCCAAGCACCGGACCTTGTTGACCAAGTCCTCTGGAAGTAAGAGGTTGCATGTTGTACGTGATGATTCCGGTAATACACAGCATCTTCCGGCCTTTCGAGTGGCGTTCCTGCAGAGTCGGCAACCTCCGGGCTGTCGTTGTTGTCCAGCATCCTCACAGTATCTGTCAAAAAGCATCAGCTCCCGCTTGCCCAGTCCAGGTAGGAAAGCGAGATCAGTAAGGGATAGTATTCCTTTGTAAGGGAGACGATTGTTGCCTCGTCGTAGCAAGATCTCGCGCTCATACTGAAACACTTGCAAAAGTGAAGACAAGATGGTACATTCAGGATACAGCATTACTATAAAGAGAGAACCAGTCCCTCACATATAATCGAAGTATTTAGGGATGCCGGACCGGGTCGGACCGAGAAAAGAGCGCAAAGAATGCAAGGCAGACTAGGCAGCAGGAGCCACAGTCAACTGATCAAAAGCCCACATGGTGTGAGGGGAGAAGAGTAAAATCAAACGTGTTATGTAGCACGGCTCTCTGGAAGCCTGCTCCGGGTGACGGTCGGACACTAAAGTCTGTTACCTTTTTAGACCGGCACCCTGTGTTCGTGTGGGAAAAGATGACATGGCTCTAGTTACATCTCTTACTGCGGTCGCTTAGCCTTGGAAATACTGAATCTCTTCGCCAGCACAATCCATTCCCCCACAACCAGTACCGTCCTCAGCGCGGCCGCATCCTTCTCACAAAACGCCCTCCCCACAAGCCCGCTAACAGCATCCCACTCCACAAACCCCAGGCCCTCGACATTCTCCCTCGTCAGCAACCCCTCAAATAACCCATGCAGCGGCCCACCAGCGGGCCACGTCGTCGGCGCCGTATACGGATGCTTCGCGCGCTCGTACACCTCGCGCGTGACGAACGGCCGGCCCGCCTCGCGCAAAATCCACTTCTCGACGAACCTGCCGCGCGGATCGTCCCAGCGCAGCTTCACGCTCGGCGGCAGCCCGTTGACGTATTCCGTCAGGTGGTGGTCGAGAAACGCCGGCCGCGCCTCGATGCTGTGCGCCATCTCGGTGCGGTCGCCGAGGCAGGTCAGGAAGATGTTGGGGAGATGGCCTTTGCTCCAGACGTAGAGCGCGGCGTGGAGGGGGTGCCAGGAGTGCTGGATGAGAGCGCGGATGTGGGCGGCGGTGTTGGCTTCGATTGTTTGGAGGGGGTCTTGCGTTGCGTGGCGGGCTGTCCAGTGGGCAAAGACGCGGGCGGGGCTTTCGAAGGCTGTCATTGAGGCGGGTGTGGTGATGTTGTTGAGCGGGTGGGAGGGGCCGCGGCTCGAGGAGTCCGCTCCAATGCGTGTGTAGACCTCTTTTGTTGCGGCCTCTTGCTCGATGAGTAGTCGTTCTCGGTTCTCCTCTGATAGTGTTGTCTGCGGCCAAGCGTAGTCTGGCTCCTTCAGGAAATCTGGGAGGTAAAGTGGATAGCCTGCGAAGATCTCATCCGCTCCCTCCCCAGTGAGGACGACCTTAAAGCCTTCGTTCCGCGGCAGTTCTGAGAGCGCATATTTGCCAACAAAATTGAGGTCAGGGTTGTGGTGTTCACAGTGGTAGGTGGCGTCCTCAAATCTCTTTGCGAGCTCTGCCTCGTTCATGTGGATTTTCTGGTAGCTAACACCGAGCCACTCGGCGGTTCGATTAGCGATTTCTGCGAATGGTCAGTTACTGTTGTGTCGATATCCGGTCACTTCTTGTCGAAGTTCATCAACTTGCCGGACTCATCGAAGCCACTGTCGGCGTCAAACGCGATGCTGAAGCAGCGGATGGCACTTTTTGCATCCTCATTCCCAATCTTTTGTCCCTTTTCTCTCACAAGGTGAGTCGCCACGCCCGCCAGAACGGACGAGTCGATTCCGCCGGACAAGTAGACTCCCACAGGGACATCTGCTCGGAGACGAAGTCGCACTGCTTCGAGCAGTCGGTCTCGGACCCCAGTGACCATGTCGTCTTCTGCGCGATATCCAACCAGATGCTAGACTCATTCAGCTCGGAGTAATTGAGATTTAGAGCCACAGTACAACAGACCTTATCGGGATAGTGCATGTCCCAGTATTGGTGCATCTCAGGTAGGCCGAAGAATCGCGGGCCAAGGGTGAAATAGTGCCCTGGTAGGATCTGGCATGTTGTCATCGTCAACACTGGCCTTGCTCGGTCTGTCGCTACAAACAGAAGTCTTACCTTCTGAACACCCTTGAACAATGTTCGGCTACCATGATTCCACCCGGCTTCCCTAATACTGCGGACGTCCCACTCAGGTTGCCATCCCAACGTCAAGAAGCCCTTCGCCTCGGCAGAGATCAAAAGTTGATCGTCTAGTATTGTCCAAAAGAGAGGCTTGATCCCGTACCGATCTCTAGCGGCAATGACGAAGTCTTTCTCGGAGTCGTATAGACATAGAGAAAATTCGCCACGGAGCTTTGAGAGGAAGTCTGAGCCGTGGACTTGGTAGAGTGCTACTACTAGTTCCGAGTCACTATGGCCTTTGAATTTGTAGCCAAAATTGGTGGCCAGCTCGAGGCGGAGCGCATCTTGATCATCGTAGATCTCTCCATTGACTACTGCATGTACCTTATTATCGTGTGAGTGCAGCGGCTGCTCGCCATCAGGTGTAAGGTCGTTGATAGACAGGCGGCAGTGGCCCAGTGCTGAGATTGTCAGAATGCAAGTACTTCAGTAGAACCTCGGAAGGGTCTCTATCCGGTCACAGCTTACCGACTCTTTGATCTGCACTGATCCACACTCCTTGAGAATCCGGTCCACGGTGTGCTATTTTGTCGAGGCTCGCTTCCAGACGGCTCCGAATGTCCTCAATGTTGCTGAAATGTGTGCCATGCAGGGCGACGATAACGCTGATTCCGCACATGAATTCCGACTCACAGAAGAAAACTCCACTCGACAAAATATAGTGCGATTCCTTGACTGCAGCTTGTCACGAATCATCACCAAAAAGTATCCGGGGTTAAGGAGAAGACAAGCACCCTATGACACAATCATTTTGATGTGCGCCACAGTCGATTAGGTAAACTTGGAGTCGAAACACTAAGCCCGCTAATAACTACACGAAGCCAAATGTCAAAGATACTGTGAGGAATGATTGAAGCTATGCTGTTGCCACGATTTTGTTAGACGGCCCAGCACTGCAAAAGCATCCGGAGCTCTCACTGCCCGCATACTTGGGCGAAAGCTCCGGAGGCAAATGCTATGTACTATCTTAGTAAGTAGTTCCCCTTCCAAAAAAAACGATATCCGGGACTGCGGGAGCATGGGCCATATGGTATATTTGAAGCATGATGTTCGCCATGGAGTCGTAAGCCTTAATCGGGACAACGTTGATGTTGGCACAATTTCAAAATTGTGTGCGGTGGCTCACTAGCCCGTACAAATTTGGTGGACCACGGGTAGACTTCTTTCCTTCACAACAGATAGACATTACTACACGACGCTATTTTTCACTTTTGCACCGTTTAGATAGCGAATCCTCCGCTGTTCAGCTGTCTCGTCTCACCAGCAGCCTCAAAAGTTCCGTTTTCCAATCTCCTCAGAGCCTGCGCCGTCGACGAGCCGGGAGCCACCCAGTTGACAGTGTGTCCCAAGCTCTGCATGAAAGCCGTGGTCTGGTTGTCGTACGCGTACTCAAAGGAGACGTAGTTGGGGCTCAGCTGGTCGTGCAGACGCGGCTCCGCCAAGGCCTCGAGGGCAGTCATGTTGCGGTCGATGGCGTTGTGAATGATCTGCGCCGTGGCGGTGATGATGCGCGAGCCGCCAGCAGAGCCCGAGATGAAGAAAAGGCCGCCGCCGGGGTACTCGACGATGGTTGGTGAAATTGATGACAGTGGGCGCTTGCCTGGCCTGATGTAGTTGGCCTCAGCTGGAGCGTAGCCAAAGGCGTTGGTTGTGCCAGGGATCGAGAAGTCATTCATCTCGTTGTTAAGGATGATTCCTAAATTAGGTGTTAGAAGATGTCTCATGAGATGCTGCTAAGATTCCCGAGTAGGAGAATCAGCGTTGGGGAAAAGCTTACCAGTCTCTGGGACCATCAACCGCGAGCCAAAGATCGTGTTGATAGTCGTCGTGATGGACACCGACAGCCCACTGCGGTCAGCAGCGACAATGTGCGACGTGCCGCTGTCGTTGAGCACCTCGATATTCGCCGGGTCGTAGTACGAAGTGTTGAACGACGTCGAGTCCGAGATCTTAGATCGGACCTCGGAGGCTGTTGCTTCGGAAAGCATCTCTGCTTGGTACTCCGTCATGTTGCTCACGAACGATGGGTCTCCGAGAAGAGTCCGCATGCCATACGACCATCGCATCGCCTCGGTCAGCCTGTGAGTGGTGAGGTTGATCTGGGCTGGATCGCCAAAGCCCTCGTATCCGTTCACAATGTTAAGGATGCTGAGTGCTACCTCGCCTCCGGACGGCGCGCTGCAGCTCGTGAGCTTGTAGCCGCGGTAGTCGATGGTGACCGGGTCCCGGAGCGCAATCGAGTAGTTGGCAAGATCCTCGAGCGTCATGGTGCCGTTGCCCGCCTGGATGGCAGCAATGGTAGCCTCCGCGATCGCGCCCTTGTAGAACGCATCCGCCCCCTCGTTTGCGATGGTCTCGAGCGTGTTGGCGTACCTCTTGCGCGTCATAGTCTGGCCGAGCTGCACCAGGGTTCCATTGGGGGCGAAGTCAGCGGCCCAGGGCGCCGCAGTCAGAAATCCCGGGTTTGACACCCCGGCGATATATTTGACAATATCCGCATCAACTTCGAAGCCATATCGTGCCACGTTGATTGCCGCTATCGGGTGTTAGCAGTCTGCGAAGATTGGTGAGGCATAGCATGGGACGTTGCCCAGGTCGCGAGAAGAGAAACTAACGAGTCATGACGGTCTTCCAAGGCAGCGATCCGTATTTGTCGTGAAGGTACTCCAAGCCACGGAGCTCGCCAGGGATACCGGCTGCCAGACCACCGTAGAGCGATGCGTCCGTGTTGTTGACATACATATCCTGGAAATACGCAGCGCCAGCCGTTTCCCGGAAGTCGACGAACTCATATGTCCCGTTCGGGGCTTTGACCAAAAGGAAACCACCACCACCTGTATCGGTGAGTAAGAATCCAAGGTGCCAAATTCGCATTCAGATAGACACACCAATTCCGGAATGATACATTCCGATTGTGCCCACGCAGAATGTGGTGCCAACGAGTGCGTCAACCGCATTTCCGCCCTGCTCGAGGATCTCTATGCCGATTTGGGAGCATACCGCCTGCTCTGAAGCGACTGCACCGCGCTTAGTGTCTGTTGAGTTGGTGCCGAGAGGTACTGCAGACACCACTTGGGATAGGGCGAGGACCACTGCGGTGGCGGCGTGGAGGAAGGCCATGTTGAAATCTGCCGGCGAACAGTAGCGGGAGATGACTGGACTGGAGGGACTCCGAAAAGCTGCCAGAAAAGAACGAGCGGAATGCGAGCTCGGACGGCTGTCTGCTGGCAAACAGTGTCCTAGAAATTGTCTAGACAGGAGTGACTCTAGAAAGCTGTCAAAGTGGCGGAAAAGGAAGAAGTCTGAATGTCGTCCTGAAGCAGCACGATATGAGTCCCGTATCACTCTCCAGCGGTATATAATCGGGCTTTCCGGGGTACCAAGCTAGAGCCCATACGGCATGATTAGCACATACATTATGTCTTGAGATTCGATTTGGCGAGCATGGTTGCGGTGCAGCTGCGTGTGCAGCAAGGCCATGAGCAGCACGCAATAGGGCCACCTGCAGCTTCAGCTTATCTGTGGAGACGGCGCCATGCTATGCACTCCACTCTTCCGCTCCCCGGAGATTTGTTCTGCTCCACGTTCCGCATGAGCGGCATCCATTACTGCAATGTCGAGCGTATCTCTGAATATTTCAAGAATGAGATACGACGAGTTGAGTCCTGCTGTATAGACTGTGAGACCAGTATTAGTATGCTGTGGCGTTGATAACTTACAACTTTGAGAGCACCTGTTCACAATACCGGCAAAAGATACTTGGGTACCCTACCCTACTCATTCCCACCACGCCGGGTATGCAGCACGGCCGATCCCTTGGCTTCCGAGGTCTTGGTTGGGATGATGCTGTCAGACACCGAACATTGGTGCGAATATTCGAATGTTGCCCACGACAACCTCTCACGGAACTTACCACATGGACTGTAATACAACAGAGATCTTACATAAACCAATGCTTCACCGCCATGACACCATCAGAACTCCGGATGCAAAGAAAATGGAGACTGTAGCCGGCAAGTCAGCAGAAAGCCAAGATATCGACTGACCCACATGTTCGTCTGATGCCGCGCAGCCGTCCGTCCCATCTCGCAGCTGCCGCCCTGCATCGTGCATGGCAGATCGCGGTCTTTACTTCTTGGCAGATTCCAGAATCTCGACCGTCAAGATGGATGAACGAGAGACTGGCTTCCGGCTGCTGATAGAACGAGCGACGTGAAATGCTGCTCCACATCATGGAATCTTCATCATTCAAGACACCTGTAGACTGTGAACGAGAACCTCTCACCTTTTCGTCGATGAGCGGGCACGGAGCCACGATGGGAGCTTTTCGTAGTGATTAGACTTTGGCCTACTAGTACTCCAGATACAAACTTGAAGAGCACTGTCTCAATAATTTCCGCATGGGTGAGGGCGCGCCGCCCTCGGCTGCAAAACAGGGAAGACGGGCCACCTGGGCAGTCAAGGGAGGCAAAAAGGGATCTTGAAGAACGCGTCAATGGGCCTTATAACACCTTGACGCACGCGAGCACGACCATCTTGGTTTCAGCCGATTGCACGGTGATTTTTGTCCTCTTGAAAAAAGACAATCGCCGCAGAAATACCTAAGGCACCGCTCACAGCACATCGGGACAGTGAGCGCCGTCTTCGAAGGCCTTGCACAGCATGGACATGTACAACGCCACGTTCGGCGTCTTCTTGGTCGCCAACGCAGGGGCTGGATACTTACAATACAGATCCAGGGAAGTCGTCGACCAGAACAGCCCGAGCAGCGTGGAGCTCGGTAATGTGGACGACGAAGATGAAGGAAAGAGCACCACCCCACTGACGAGCGGCACGGATAATGCTAAGGCGGCATTGAATTTCAAACTCAACTTTCTGAGCGTATACAGTCTTGTCATGGGCTCAGACTGGCTACAGGTGAGTGGCCCGTGGGTGGGCAAGTTGCCTCGAGGAATCTGACGAAACTAGGGGCCGTACCAATATGCCCTCTACAAAGAGGAACGAAAGCTCCCGGAACAAACGGTCGGATACCTCTTCGCGGTGGGCTTCATCTTCGCCGCCGCCAGTGCCTCGGTCACTGGATCTTTGGCCGACAAACACGGGCGGCGGACAATGTGCCTGGCTTTCTGCGTCCTGTACTCCATGTCGTGCCTCACCAAGATCTTCAGCTCGCTGCCGATCTTGTTTCTGGGGCGGGCACTTGGCGGCGTCAGTACGACATTGCTGTACAGCGTCTTCGAGGCGTGGATGGTCCACGAACACAGCTCGAGAGGGTTCCACGACATGGGCCTTCCGTTGAATCAGATCCTGGGACAAATGGCGACGTGCAGCAGTCTGAGCGCTATTGCGGCCGGTGTTTGCGGACAAATCCTGGTGGACTTCTTTGGCACCAATGTTGCACCGTTTCTCGGGTCGGTCTGCCTTTTGGGGTCGGCTGGCATGCTGATCATTCGCAAATGGGTGAGTGAAGGCTGCAGAGCAGCTGGATGGTGATAGCGCGCGATGACTGTTGACACTTTCCAACAGCCCGAGAACTACGGCACCCCATCCAGCGAGCAGACAACCAGCAGCGACGGTGTGGGCGGTGGCTCGGGCCTCCGGTCGATCATGAAAGATAATCGGATCGTGGCCATCGGGGTAATCACCTGTCTCTTTGAGGTAAGGATAACCACCGGCCGCTGAAGACCGACTGGAGCTCTGTGGCTGACCGACGTCCGCGCAGGGCACAATGTACCTCTTCGTCTTCTTCTGGTCGCCCGCCCTCATCTCCGCTCGTGTCCTCGTCTACCCAGCCGAGTCAACACCCCCCTTCGGTCTCATCTTCTCGACCTTTATGTGCGCCATGATGCTCGGGTCGCAGATCTCGACACTGTCAGGCGGCCGCGCCGGCAAGGTGACAGTAGCGAGCGTGGTGCAGACGCTGTCGCGGGTGCTGCTGATAGCATCTATCACGCTCTCGATTCCGCTCGTCAACGTGCCTGAGATCCCGAGCGAGCTGGTGACGCTGTGGGCGTTTTGTGCATTTGAGCTGTGCGTGGGGATGTATTTCCCGGCAATTGGGTATCTGAGGGGCGAAGTTGTGCACGGTGGGATTAGAGGCTATGTTTACGGGCTTTTGAGACTACCGCTGAATGTTTTTGTCTTCTTTGCCCTGCTTTTGACGCGAGAAGGTAGGTGATCCGATGTTCCCCGTGGTGCATGATCGTGCTAACCCCTTGACTCTACAGGTGAGCAGCATCGTGGCATCGTCTTCTGTACCTGTAGTGGGCTATTGGTCGTGGCTTGGTACTTTGCGATCAAGTGTTTGGCCTAATTGCACGTTCGGTGATCAAAAACAGCTCACACCACCTGGGCACAGGTTCACAACAACGTGAGAGATAGGCACCGTGTAGCTATGGATCGCATCATCAGTGAAACAGTCAGCCGTGACTATGCGGGTCGACAGCCTGTAGCCTTTGGATGGACATGGGACAACTTTATGCGAATTCTGAGCAAAGTCTGCTGATTCCTGTTACCGAAAACGTTTGAAGCTGGACGATATGCTCCGCTCCGGCGACCTCGGGAGTCGTGCGGATGTCGTGACGATGGCGATGACGAAAACGTCAGTGGAAGTGGTCAGGAAAGACTATCGAGACAAGGACATCAATTAGTTTCGTGACTTACATTGTGCGAGTCTCCTGAGTGCTCAGAGCCACGAATGGTGTTGATGTGTGTTCGAACTTGGGGAGAGGACATGCCTGTATTTCTAGGCGCCACGCGCTTACTTAGCCCCGTACGACGGAGACCTATAGGGGACCCTTGACCCTGTATCCACTACGCGCGTTGATCGACAGCTGGGCATTGGCGGCATGTGGCTTCAACATTGTGCCAGCCGACTTTGTCCTCCCTTTGTTGTCTCGCCTGGTGTCGAGCTGCCACGACATGGTCTGGCCGATACTTCAGTCAATCTGTGCTTCGGAGCGACCTCGCTACTGAATATGCGATCATTGCTGGCCTTGCTCCTCACGCTGCTCTTGAGCGGAGCGGCGACTGCGACCACTGCCGCCGACCAGATTTCGCTGCCCAGCTACCACTATGGCGCCCCGATCAGTGTCGAGTGTATGAACAGAAGCTCGTAAGTGCTTTTGCTCTGGAAGACTGACCGATTCCCCGACTTCAACTTGCAGTGCTGACTGTGCTGCGACCAAAGGGAAACTGGCGAGCACATCGAAAACGAGAAACACGAACTCGAATACATCCCATTCCCAATCTGCGAAGAGACCGGCAAGCCCCTGGAATTCCACTATGGAATCGAAGCCGAAGTGAACTGCACCATCGGCATGGTGTCCGACCCCTTCTTCCACCTCCTCGAGTTCTACGTGCACAGCGACGCGCCCCTCTCCTGCCGCCTGCCGTCGCGCCCCCCGCCGGCGATAGAATACGTCGGCGAGAAGCCCCTCGAGCAGGAGTACATACCGCTTGTCTTCGCGCTCGCAGGAACCCTCCAATCGAGCCACATGCACATCTCGACGCACATGAACGTGCTGCTGCACAGCACGCCGAAACACCACATCCACCCCCACGACAGCGGAGTTCTCGACTCGGGCATCGCGTACAGCACCAGCCCGCTAAGCCATATGGACAGCAGCTGGACGCGGAAGCTGATTATCGGCGACCCGCTGCCGCTGGGCTTCAGTGTGCGGTGGTTTCCCACGCCGCATCTGCCTAAGACGGAGGGTCGGGTTGAGTGGCAGGGCATGGGCGGGCATATCTACGCGAGCACTGTTTTCTACAGTCTTGTGTCGTTCCTGGCGGGCATTTGTATTATGGCCGTGTACTTCTTCGGCATTGTGCTGCCTAGGCGGATTCGAGGTCGGGCTTTGGGTGGCGCGACGCCGCTCGGCTTTCCGCAGGGGCTCAATGGTGTTGGGAATGGCTGGGGCATACCGATGGCGAAGCGCAATGTTGATTGAGTGTCTGGCAAGGAGCATGGGCGTACGTTTGCGGCTGTTCAACCGAGAAGTGATGGTTCGCGGCCTTGATTCACGGCCTTATCATGTACACATATCTATATATATTCATATATATATACATACCAGAGACGGCGTAGGCACGTGCAAGACTGGGTCTACATCTGGACTAAGTTGGCGTCAGGGGATACCACCGAATTTAAATGAAGCGCGCATTTTCGAGTCATGCCCTGCCACAGCCCAACTCCGTTAATCCTTCTTGATGGCACTACCTACTGAGACCCGATTATACAGTCTCCAATACATATCCACGAACATCAAAGACGCTGTCACATGTTAGTCTACCAAGTCAACAAGACACCGATTCAAAGTCGAGGTATACTCACGGACAGCGACCCAGGGCCCCGTAAGCTGCCACAAAAACACGCTCCGCTGCTCGGGTGTAAACACCTCCTCATCAATGAAGAACACACTGTTCATGCACAGCACCGTGCTGAACGCCGTCTCGAAAGCGTAAACCAACAGCAGCAATTCGAACGGACCAGACGTGGTGCCCTGTCGGAAGCGGTACAGCGAGTACAGGACTGTGGGCAGCTGGAAGCAGATCTCGATGACAAACAAAAAGTGCATGAAGTCGGGCGCCAGTTGCTCTTGGAAGAGTGGATCGTTGTAGGTGTTGACGTCGTAATCCCTAATCATCTGCAGGACATGCAGAGGGCTTTCCTTGGGCTGATATAGCCATGCTGGATAGAGGTAGGGCACGCCGTCGACGACTGAGATTGTGTGTCAGTTTCGTGGTTCAACTTGTGGTTGACGATTGGGGACTTACAGAGGATAACTAAAATTTGTATCACGAACCATGCCCCCCAGAAGTGATCACGCCAGTTCTTTGGGGCGGGTGCCATGGCTGCTATGTTGTCGAAAAGCTCAAAATTGACTCTGACCAGCCCTATCTCAGAAACAAAAGAAGCCGCTTCGAGAACATTGAAAATAGGGGGCTCATAGTAAGCAAGGATAGACAGGGTTAGGGTCGAGTGGAATACACATCCAATTGTAATGACACAACATCAAGCGCACCAGACTCATCCTTTTAGCAATTACTCTGCACGACATTTATTGTACGGGTATTGAACTATCGAAGCGGCAGATCCTTTGTCTCAGCCTTTGGCACATGCGGCGCACGCACCGTGCCAACACAGTCATCCTTCCGCTCAACATATATGCCCTCACGAACCTCACCCTCAATGCCACCCAGCGCGCCCGTGGTAATGAAACCCAGCATCCTCTTCTGCCTATCCGAGAGCTTCGCCTCGACATCCTTGCGCAGCGATAAGAAGTTGTTCTCCTGCTGCCGAATGAACGACCGCATGAAGAACATCAGAATCGCCGGCCGCTCGCCCTCCGTGGCGTGGTTCGGCCCCGTCGCGTGCCAGATCCGGCTGTCAGTAATAAGCGCCGTGCCTGCGGTACCCTCGGCCGCCAGGGTCCCTTCGATCGAGAAGATGTCCTCGGGCGCCACGGCGCCGAGGTGAGAGCCCGGGAAGATGCGCGTGCCACCGTTCTGCTCGTTGAAGTCCTCGAGGAACCATAGGATGTTGAGGCCGAATGCGATCTCGCGCAGTGGGGGCTGCACGGCGATCTGGTCCGTGTGCAGCTGCATGGGCGCGCCGCCGGGACGAGTGATGCTAAAAGTTCGGCATTAGCGAGCTGCTCTCGGTGTGTTGGACCCAGCAGCGGGCGGCTTACTTGGCGCTGTAGCTGTGAATCAACGCATGCTCGCCCAAAAACCACGGCACAAGAGCATCAATCAAGGGGTGGTTCAAAAAGTCCAAAAACTCATCACCCTTGTTCACCAGCGTCCAAATACGTTGGTTCGAACCGCCGCCATCCTCCTTGCCCACACCCGCCGCATTCTCGCCCGCCGCCTGCTCCTGCACCGCCTTCTTCAGGATGGCGTTCTGCGAGGGCGTCAGCGCGTTCTTGAACAGCCCGTAGCCAAACTCGACGATGTCCTGCTTGACCTGCTCGAGCGACTCGGTGGGCTGCGGCAGGCGCGAAAAGGCACCTGGGACGACCTTCTTCGGCGCGACGGGCGGGTTGGGCGTGAGCAGGTCGGCGAATTTGATGCCGAGTGGGATGCTGCCTTTCGGCATGGACGCTGGGTGGAAGAATGCGTCTTTGAAGAGTCCGTAGCGGGGCTCTAGCTTGCCCTCGTAGAATTGTGCGATGTCTGGACAGGCATGTCAGTCAACTCGTTCTCAAATGAGGATGGCTGGGGTTCTTGGTTCTTACACTCAGGCTTCATGTTCAAGATCGTGGTCGGCTCGCCATCGAACTTCTCAATCAGCTTGGCCTGTGCGGACCGAGCATCCAAGAAGATGGGCTCGCGCTCTCCGAAAGTCAGAGAGATGACGCCGTCCAGTTGGCCCATCAACGGCAGCTTCTCCTTGATGATCTCATGCGCCCGCTCGATGTCCGCGTCGGCCTTCTTGGTCCAGTCAACGTAGACATTCTCTGTGAACTCCAGACCTGGAGTCCAAGTCTTGCCAGGTGCGGTGCCAGCCATTTTGGTGAAGTTGCCTGCAAAGACTGTGCGGAGACGTCGGCCGGCCGTGAGCTTGCGTCGATATCTTACTGAAGTCCTCTTAGTAGCTGGGTACCAAATTGCTCTCGTTACTTCGTGTCTCGTTTCCTTCGCTTGGGAGTCTTCAGGTGTATATAACGACCTAGGCGTTGAAGTACCGTACGAAAGAACGGTAAGAAATGGTAGATCACATGATGTTGCCCCTTTCCCTTTTACTCCACAGGATGTCGCATGCACAGCGTTGATGCAGGACGATTTAGGAAAGCTCTGCAGTCTTCCCCAAGCAGGATCTACCAATTATCAACCGGCTTACTCGACATGCTCCCCGGCCGTGACCTCAGGATCCGCTACGGGGAGGTGGGACATCTTTGTGTGCCACATCGGCACGTCGCTTCTGGTTCTCTGCAAATGCCTAGACGGGCATTTGAGCGCCGCACAATACCGTCCTGCTGTGACAGTCGTATGGCCGCCCAATGGTACCGCCGCACCAGTGAACCCGACCTCGACAATGCCTGGTAGCCCCTCCGCGGGCCGATTAGGTCTTTTGTTGCAGCGTCTCACTGATGTGATCTGTGCATAGAAATTGGCTGAAACCCTTCTTGTCTCTGGGTTCCAGTCCGTAGGTTCCAAAAAGGGGTGATTGTGGAACGTGAAGTGCAAGATGAAAGGATTGGGTGGGCGATTGAAGAGATTCCGATATGGAAGCGAAGCCATTGGTCCCTGAGGGGACATGCGGAACTTGCGTCTTATCCACATTCAGCAAAACAGACGGCACATGTGTCAGAATCCCGGTAATGATTACGTTCGGTGCCTGCGTGTATTGATGGCGAAGGATGAGGAAGAAGATCAAATCACAACACGGAGAGGTGATTAGGCTTCTCAATGGACAGCATATCGTAACGGCTGGTCTTGCATCCTCTCGTGGCGACCGAAGAGTAAACACAATCTCTAAGCGCCATTCGCATCAGTCAACAGCCTGCATGAGAAGTGCAGCAAAGTACCGCTCAGCGACGGGCCTGCCAACTTTTCATGGCCATGCAGTCTTGCAGAGACTCGCCAAGCCATGCGGCTGCTTGCCGGGACTGGGCAGATCAGTCTGCTTCCCCGGCGGATAACAGTGGATATGTAGCAGTGGATATGTAGCAGTGGATATTCAACGTTCGAGTGGATCTGTGGAGCCAGTAGGCCGTCCATACAGAATACACACAGCATGCACAATTTGGCCGAAACTTAAGTTCACTCCGCGACGTTAGACGACAGCGTGCAGATCACATTCCATTCCCTGAAAATGCATAGCAGCCACACGCTGCTCCGCAGTAAAGCTTCTTTTCTGACTCGCCCGATGGGTACCAACAAAAAGGAGAAACATGGCAGTGCTGAATGGTCCAGAGGAATCCTCGAAGACTGTCGTTCGCGCTGTGATCGCCCGCAAATTAAACTCTCCCACTCGGCCAGTCGGAAATATGATGGCAGATGGATTGTATCAGTCGGCATAAAATAACCTTATGAGAACCACGAGATAACAAGATCTCAGATGAGAGGATTGGGCAATCCTGGCTTCCATGGACCCTCATACCTGGCTATCTCGATGAAGGACAATATCGCCAACCCTACCAAGGGGCATACTCACATGGTGTGGGCACTCAATTTTCAGCCAAGCAACAACCTTGCTTAGACTCCATCGTGATGCTCAAAAAGGTGGAATTTCTTACTACACATTCCACGACAGCCTTGAGTCTCACCCATCCGAGCAGAACAAGTTGGCATACTAGATGTTGAGATGTGCAAGTATCTACGATGTGTGCACACAAGATTAGCTTGAAGGCAATATACCAGCTTTCCGACGGCTCACATGGAAGAGTTCATATGCATACTATCAGGGGACGCTGGTGCCGGTTTCTCAAAGAAATCTGCTCAAGTGTGTATCTTGACCTAGCCATGTGGGCTATCCATTTGCGACTCCTTGAAAGGATCTGCATGGCGACTCTTCCCTGAGATTGTGATTTCACGTCACAATAAGATTCAAGAGCTGTTATGTGTGTGCAAAGTCTCATTCGAGAGGACGACCACAGCCCGGATATATCGGGCAGCCCTTGCGGGTTTGCTTCAATCTTTTCGAGACCGGCCGGTAGGGCTGTGGCCCATTACAAACAAGCACTGCATACCCAATTATCATTACCGGCAATATTGGCTATGGAAACCCTGTCCCACAGCAGCCTCGTGGCGGAGGTTTTAGCGCAGGCCTCCGCTTCTGGACCTCCGATGGCTGTCTCGCCCCTGATAATACAGACGACCCACCTGATGGCGACTTTATGGCCTTGATTGGGAAATGCTCGACGTCTCCGAAAAATACCCTGGATCTTTGCAAGCGAATAGATTCTGTCTGCGAATATCGAAAGACATTTGAGCGCTGGTTCCTACCTTGGAAGATGGTGATTGTCCCTGACGACGCGAGACCTCGTTCAGATTCTCGCAACCTTGGATGTTCGGGATATTCCTCCACATACTATTGTTGTATCTGCTTTCTTAAGGCCCCTGCCGAGTCTTTCTGGCAATAACTCGCACAGTCAAGACTTCACGCCAAAACCACCTTCGATTGCACGAACCAACGGCCGCACCTGACTTCGACTTGTCCGACCTCGGAGCTGCGGCCGTCTGCTAGCTGAATACCAATCCTTTCGAAATCCAGCGCCATGTCTGCACCCGTCGAGACCAATTGGATAGTGCAGCCTGATGGCCTGGGAATGGCCACATTCATCCTGACCGTCGTCATGGCTGTTGTCTGCATCGTGATAGTAATAATGCGCACGTGGACCCGGTACTCGCTCGGAACATTCTCTTTGGATGACGGCCTGATGGTTTTTGGACTGGGTTTCTTTGTTGCTTGCTCCGTTTTTACCTCGATAGCGGTGCACTGCGGCCTGGGCACTGTTGATGATCGCCTCACCACGTGGAACAAAACGGAAACTGTCAAGGTGAGTAAAAGCCCATTCTGAATAGTAGTTACATACTGCTTGTTCAGGGTGTGCAAAATTTTCGATCATGACAACTCTCTGACAAACGGGCCTCGCAGAACATCATCTTCTTTCAGATAACATATGCTTGGAGTTTGCCTTTTATCAAATCTTCGATCTGCTTAACTATGCTGAGAATTATCACCGACAAAACTCTTCGAATCACAATCTGGGTCTGTTTGGGAGCATCAGTACTCAGTGCGAGTGAGTATTGTCTTCTAGAGTTCTTCGTCTTTTGTAAACCCCCAGAGCCCACATGGGCAGCCGGCCGGCGGCACTACTTTCGCACCAGCATCTGACCAAACTTTGTTGTTATTGTGAGAGAGAAGCCAAGGCTGCTAACCACCTGGGCAACGAATAGTGCTTGGCTTTGCCTCAGTTGTCGCTCTCTGCCAACCTTTGGCATACTACTGGGACACAAGCATCGAAGGAGGGTGGTGTGCCGATAGCTCGATTGTTACAGCCATGAGCTACCTGGTATCGGCGTCGGCCATTATCATCGACTGGACTTGCTCTCTCGTACCCTGCTTTGTTGTCTGGCAACTTCAGATGAAAGCTCGGCTTAAGGCTTCGATTTGCGCGGTTCTAGCTCTGGGCATCGTCGCTTCTGCAGCAACAGTAAGTGACCCAATCTCCCAGAACTCAACACAATGTCACTAAATAAACCGCTTTCCAGGTGATTAGACTGCCTTACCTGCAGTACTACAATGTCCCTACAAATTACTACTGTACGTTCTGCCGCAATGTCGTCTGAAAGGAACCAAACACTTAATCTGGAGGTCCTGACTGCTGACTTCACGAAGACAACGTCGCCAACATTGTTCTTTGGAGCATCGTCGAATGTGGAGTAGGTATCGTGGCCGGCTCATTGCCTTCCCTCCGGTCGCTGCTCAAGTCATGGATCGACAAGTCCTCCAAGGACAACTCCTATAAGACCAACCCTTCAGGCTACGGTATGGGAGGCGCATCAGACGTCAGGAGTGGCAATAAGCTTGGTACCAAGAAGGGCAAGGGAGACAGCATGAAGATGGGTTACATCACGCCTAAAGGCAGGGGCAACACAACGTTGATCTCGGCTGCCCGTGGAGAAGGGAATTGGGTGGAGCTGGAGGATGACAACAGTCAGAAACACATCATCCATAGGACGATCGATGTCTCGGTTGATGTTTCTGAGAGCAAGAGCTTTCGAACCTAGGACGTCTCTGTGGAGTTCGAGCATCTCCAGAGATACTTCATCTCTATCCACACATTTGTGAATTTTATAAATGGACTTGCACCAATTTAATAATGTGGACATCAAAGATATTGTTCTTACTTTGAGAACTATCATAATATCTACCTCCAGTCTGCAATGCACTTCCTCCGATTCCCTCCTTGGCTCTAGGCATGGTCTGGAATAGGCCACCCACAGCCTGTTTGCTGTGCGGTGACCGGTTCCGTTCTATGTTGGAAGGCTCTAGTGCCGACCTCGGGAATGCGTCAGCTATTTCTGCAACTACTCGTGCTCCAATTTCGCCGTGTCAAACATTATGTGGCAATACTGGTGTGGCTTGCAGACGGTGAAAGACATGGACCAACTATGTGTCTATAACTTACATGACCACACACCCTACGCACCACCATCTGGTAATCGTAGGTCTCAACGACAGTGGGAGAGGAAAGAGATTTCACTTTCAAAACTTGGGATACACGACCGTCATTCTCAAGCACACCTCGGCCACTCCAATGCAGTCGTTGTCAGCCACTACTTTCAATGCGCCTCACTTTACTCAATTTTGGTGCCTATGCACGAGGACGCTTCATTTTCAGGATTTTCTTGCCCCAACTCGGCTCCCCGACTCTGCTTCCTCGATTGTAGTTGCTCCTTCCACACATTCCATTGCCATCAATATATTTTCTTCACGTCGGGGTATTTTTCAATTCGAGACCTTACGGGGAAATAGTCATCCGATCAAGGCGTAGGCTAGCCACAACATCTTGTACACGCGAGTAGCCTCTGCAAGCTCTGGACTGCCTGTTGCGTTAGATTCCTACGCAGCCATGAGGTTCGCAAATGTGATTCTGCCGCTTGGCCTACTTCCATCAGCATCAGCATTACAGCGCTATAAGTTTGAGCAATGGTTTTCTTACTACGAGTACCACTGGACCGCCGCGGCGCTCACCTGCACGGCTCAGATAGAAGCCTACCGCACCAACGATCGGACAGTATACACGGCGCCTTGTGCGAGCGTGGTCGACTGTCTTCTGAACAATTCGACCGATTCCATCAAAGCAAACCTAGCCTCGGCTAGCATCTTGCTCGGTCTCACGCCCGCAATCCTGATCTTCTCTGGCCCGAGCGTCGGTGATATAGCGGTCCTGTCCACGTTCCAACCGACGCTCGCGACGTTCCTGTCTTTTGAATTCCCATCCATTTTGGTCACCGATCTGTTCAAAGCGGTCAACATCGATGATATCTTGAACAGGCCGGTTTCGAGGACCGCGAGAGTATATCATGCCTGGCTGGAGCGACAGAAAGCGAGCGTGAACTGGTTGATGAGGGGAGTCCTATGTGCCGTTGCAACGGGCGCTATCGCGAACAACATCTACACCTCTATGTACACGGACATGCGCAGCGCGTCGGGCTGGCGGTGCAGTGCGGAGTATATGCCTCTTGCGTGGAGCGTGTCTGGCATTGTGCCAGCTGTGATCGGCATGATCGCGATTCGGACACGTCGAGTGCCCGGTACGACGTGGAAGCAAGGCTGGTTCAGGGGCCCCAACACGAAGCTGCCGGGGTGTGTCCTCCCTGGGGCTCAAGACAGGGTCACGACTGAGCTCGTATTCTGGCTGGCCACATTCTTGACGGTGGTCCAGATGGTCTATGGAACTATTATTTTCTCGTCACTGTTGTTTGTGTCTTTTTTGGATGCCATTCCCATCCTTGTGCGTTTAGGGGTAAGTGCTTCGCTGTGTCATTTGGTGCTGATGGTTGAGCTCAGTGGCCTGCGGATCAGCTTACAGACCAGAACGCCATGACGTCCTGAGACTATTTTGAGATAAGAATTTTGAAGTTCTGCAGTCGGCATGAATCTACTTGGTATTCTAATTTCGAGAAATTCTTAGATGCGTGCCACCCGTTGAGTTATCATACTTGGGCAAGGTGTAATCAAGGCTCCTCAGGCTTAGCCTTATTGACACACCTCCAGGGCTAATTTCCTCCCCAAATATTTGGTTAGCAGGTCAAATTTCCCAGTCAATCATTTCAATTGTGGCTTATTCTATCTCTTAGCTTTCAGGGTTGTCTTAGCTGTTACAGGCAAAGGCCTCTCACACGCAATGGGTAACGTCAACGCATGCTAGGCATCGACGTCGGGCTCCTGGGCAGCGTCCAAGCGGTATGGACACTCGCATAGTTTAACCACCATCGCTTAAAAACCACCTCATTCTAAAGACTCTGCAGATTCAAGGCTGGCTCTACATTTTCTGATAGCTTCTACGCATACTTGGAAAAGCTCGAATTTCGAATATCCACAATCTCAGTATTTGCACTAGAAGGCTGGACTACCAAATCCGTATTCGGGAAAAGCAGCTGTCAAAATCTGAGAGCAGTATGCAAAAAATGCAACTGCTACTTATCTCGTACATGCATTAGATCTGACTGTTCCTATAACTATGCCTGAAAGGAGCAACAGAAATGCTTCCTCCAGATTGATCATACATCAATGAGGGGGCCATTTCCTCGACAAGCTTTTTCGTTGTTCATCTCTCCAGTATCTGCATATTGGAAGCGGCTGCGTATTTGTGGCCACTCTTTAGCAGCCTACTTAGTAAGTAGGTATGCAGCAGGCGAATCAAAATAAATACAGCCAGCCACCATGTTGATTTTGACGCAGTCGTCAGCTTTGTCTGTGGCTTTTGTGTAACGTACGGGGAACGTTATGGTGCTCGATGCCATGTATGCCCTAACTCCCATGTATCTATTGTTTCCCAGTGAGGCTCCCAACGACGATCCGGTGGAGATGCCTGATAGTCCCGGACATGACCATCCTTCCGAGCTGCCATCTAGAATGATTCCAACCGTTGAACTCGACACAGGTCGACAATATACCACAAACCGGGTGGCAATGCGGGCAACACATAGCTACTGCCCATGGAATGGAGAAGCAGGTGACGCTAGTTTCGGCTAGAGGTGTTGCGCTGCGGCGAGATGCTATCTTGCGAGGATATGGCTACTTTCTTGAAATACCCTAGGCATGGTGATTGGCGACTGTAGTATGCACTGCAGCAAGGTTTCTCAAAATACCCATGCTTAATTCAAAATTCAGTCAATGGGATTAGAGAATGCTGCAAATCGCGAGTATTTTGCAGAAGTGTGAAATTAGCAAATGACAGAGCTACAACGCTTGAACGTGATTAAAGAAAAGTATATGTATCTCAACTTCATGGTGCAAGCAAATCCGTCGGCGGACGTCCCGAGGTCGGATGTCTTGTTAAATGTGGATCATGAACGCAAGTACTGTACTCTGTATTTTACACTGGCATTAACAATGCGTCTGCGTATCGCATACATTCGGACTGCGTGCAAGCTTGGCAATGGCAAGGCCAGCACAAAGCAGAGTCCCAATGCAATACATTATGTGTGGAACATGGTGAGGCCGGATCGTGAGTCAAGCGATACCGAGAAGTCCGGAGCGGGGTTCGCGAGAGCGAGCCCGTCGATATAAAATGCCGAGGAGCCTCTTCACAGCATGAACCCACCGCTGGCTAATCCACTCCACATTTAAACTTCTTCCACATACGTCACCACCAAGCCTGTCGCACTTCTCAAGTCAACCAACACCAACACACATCAGCATACTCCAAAATGGCACCCGCGACTGTCACAGTCCTGTATCCCTCCAAGGCGGGCGCCAAGTTCGACATGGACTACTACCTGAAGAAGCACATGCCCTTGGTATCTGAGCGCTGGGGCCCTGCCGGCTTAACGCAGTGGTATGTGACCGACTTGAGGGACACCGAGCAGCCCTACTCCGTGCAGGCGACTTTGATCTGGGAGACCGGGCTGGAGGGCTTCAAGAAGGCCGCTGATGAGCATGGGCCTGAGGTCATGGGGGATGTTCCCAACTTCTCGTCCGAGCAGCCGACGATTCTCACGGGAGGGATTCTTGCCAAGAAGTAGATGGATGGACGCGTGGTAAAGAGAGAGAGGAGGGAAGATGGCAGCGGGCCGAAATGGCGGTCATGAGAGCTGCATCATTGGGTTGTCTTCGCATGGCTGTCCTGAGTGCGTGGGCGTTCGCCAGTCACTGGGAGGAATAGGCCTACAAATTCTGGATGGACGACGGGGCACGAGTGCGAGTAGTGGTCTTGTAGACAGATCTTGTGTGCTTGCAGCGTAGCGAGTTCTCGCGTTTGTGCTACTATGTGCTACTATGTGCGAAGCTTTTGGTATCTACACGAACATAGCACGGCCGCCATCAGATGCAGCCTCGGGTTCCTGGGAGGGCCGCGCACCGTCTCAAAATTAGCGCCATCTCTGCAATCATTGTTCCTCATGCCTCGTGCCTAGCTCGCTCTCAGAGCTCTTTTGTAATGCTTCAGCTGCTGTTTCTCTGCTGGCGAGGTGCTGGCTTCTCGTCTTCGAGGGGCTCAGCAGGTGTCCAGCAAAGCAAGCCTCATCCGTACACGAGCACCACGCCCCAGCCCCGACCGTCCAAATGAAGGGCTCACCATCTCGCTCAAGACCTCATTCAATAACCTCACTACCCTTCAGCAGCTCCTCCAACCCAACCTCCTCATCATCATCACTATCGTCTTCCTCCCCACCCATTATATCAACAACCATAACCGCCCCGCCACTCAACCCCTCACACTGAAACCCCGCCCGCACCGCCTCAGGCACATCAAACACGCACCCCGCGATATCCAGTCCAATGTCCCCCGCCTCCTTCAGCGCCAGACACACCGCACGCACATGGTCGTGGTGCGCGTCCTCCCCGCCGTCATCGTCAAAGACGAGTACCACGTTCCGGTGGGTGAGGCAGAAGCTCTCGTTCACGTCTGTGTGCGCTTTGAGTGCCGCGGCGAGTGTTGAGGGCTCGATTTGCGCGCTGGCGGTTAAGCGTGAGAATATTGTGCCTTTGAGGAGGGCGTTGGCGGCTGTGGGGGTGGAGGGGGAGAAGATGGCGACGTTTGGGGGAAGGGTTGGTCGCGCGGGCTTGGCGGGTGGTTGTGAGCTTGGCGAGGGCCCTGATTTGTCTGTGGAGGACATATTGCCTGTTATTGCGCGGAAGGGGCGAGTGCAAATGTTGGAAATGGTCGCAACAACGAGAGTTTTTCGAACGAAAAGCCGCGTATTAGGGTTAGGGTGCGCTTCGAGGCTCCCCCACCGTCCGCCCAAAATCGTGCTACGATGAGCGGACACATCGAACATGAGCGACGTCATATCACTTGGATGCTACGGAGAACAGAGTTTTACAGAATGAGTCGTAATTAAGTTATGATCGCATTACTATCTCGATACAAAAGAGCACATCTCTCCAGCAAATTTACTGTCCAAGACGGTAAACCACATCCTTGCTGAAGTAGTGACTGATATCATTATCCTTTCCACAGTGATCGCACGAGTGCATCACCTTAGCTCCTTCGTGCCCTGGGCCGAAGTGCTTGCGGCCAGGTCCACTCGCCCCAACTTGCGTAGGCGAGGATGACGATCCGAAGCTGTTGCCAGAGCTGTGGGTGCCCGTGTTGATGTTCGAGCCCGCTCCCGGCAAATGCTGGCCAGCTGTGTACTGTCCCGTGCTGCCGCCGAGGGGACCAGACCCGACGCCGCGGTGGTCACGGTCAGAGTCGACACGCGGATCCGCTGCATTTGCGACGCGCGATGAGTGAGGGCCGTGAGTACCCTCAGGGTCATTGACACCAGAGTATGCGCCAGCGGGCGATCCCGAGTTGCCGTAGCCGGCTGCGGAGTGTGGCACGCCGGTTCGTGTGTGGGAAGTGTTGCCCAGAGATGGCTCCGGGTCGAGCATGCTGCTGCGTGGCACCCCATCCGAGCCGAGGCTGCCGCTGCCAGTGTGGCCAGAGTGGGATGACTTATTCTGACCATACTCGTGGGCACCGTATCCCGCAGCTGCGCCAACGCCGGCGGCAGCGCCCGCGCCTGCTAGTCCGCGGCCGTCACCGGTGCGGTCGTTCTGAGATGTGTGGAGGCTGTCACCGCGGTATCCGGTGTTTTGCTGGTCGTAGTTGTTGCCGGATGGCAGAGCGTTGTGCCCAGTGCCAGTTGGCTGAGCGGTCCGTGAGCCGAACTGTTCTGGGTTGCCGGAGCTGAGCGACGAGTTGTGGCCCCCGACGCCTGACGATCCAACTAGATGGTCACGGTGGCCTGTCGTCCCGGTCTGGTGGTGGCCAGTCGAGCCAGAAACTTGGTCACCGAAGTGAGAGTCCTCGGTCGGATCTCTGTTCGACGAGCCGATGTGACCATATTGGCCTGCATTGGCATTGTAAGTCCCACCTCCGACAGCCTCGTCGCGGGGCATGTGGTGGCCGGTGTGGGTGCCTGTTGACCCAGTGAGACCTTCGCCAGCGTGGGTGCGCTCTGGGATACCGTGAGTGGTAGCACCAGTTCCACGGCCACCCTGCGACAAGTCACCCCAGTACGCGCTGCTGGGGCTGTTGGGAGAGTGATCTTTATCAGCAGTTGTCCGGCCGACGGTCGGGTTGAGGGCTGATGAGTCCTGAGTGTGGTGGCCGATCTTGGGCGAGCCGCCCTGGGCATGGTGGCCAAGTTTAGACGAGGACTCGGTATCGTAGGGCGCATCGTACTCGTTGCCACCCTTGGATAGCCTGTTACGTTGAGTTCCCGATGAAGACATTCCTGTGCCAGTGTGTGTGCCAGTCTGTGCGCCAGTGTTTGTGCCAGTGTGAGTGCCGGTCGCCTTCCACTTGGCGTCACTCAAGGCGGTGCCATGGGGTGCAGTGTACTCCGTCCCATCGGCGTGTCTCTGGGGGATATCATCACTGGGAAAGGAGCCTGGGGTGCTGTGGGTAGTGTTTGTGGATGTTGTGTGTTTGGAGGTGGTGGGGCTGGTAGAGCTGGTGGTGTTGTCGTGGTGGTCGCTGGACAGCGCCTCCTTGATCTTAGTTCCGAGACCCATGATGGCTTGTAGTAGGTGGTAATAGGAATCGGGGAGATTTGGAGATGTGGAGAGTGTGTATAGCTAGAATTTGATGAGTGGTTTCTGAGAATACTTTACCAAGATCTTGTTAGCGACGGCATGCGGAATATGGTCCGACCATGTCTTATATATCTGGCTCTGCGGTTGGCAAGTCTCGCAGGCCAGCGTGCGATGCCTTGATCTTGATCACTGACATCACATTGTGACCAGAGGCAACCGACGATGAGCCCTCGGAGCGCTGCAGCTCCAAGGTTGATGTCTCAGAAACCGGTGTGAAGTCGCTCTTGGGCGCTTGCCTCTTTGTTGGGATCAGCATGACGGCATCCCGCAGCATTGCACTTTAAATCTCCCTCCAGCGACAATCGCCGGGCTCTCTCCGTGTCACCACTTGAGATTGAAGAAGGAAAGCGTCCCTGATTTCTGGAGGAAGAATTGATTATCGAGTGTGTTTTTCAGAATGACATCGTGACCTTGTCCTTCGGCATGTTGGTCTGGACGGAGAGCACATCAGGCGCCAAGTGTGCAGGTGGAGGTGGAAAGACGGGACTGACGACCCTAACCCTATCATCCCTTGGCTCCTCCCTCTTTCGCTGCTTCGCTGCTTCGCTTAGACATGACATCACTATGCAAGCCACAGCGTGGCTGTGACACCTGTGTGGCATCATCGCCAACATCAACATCACATCACAGCTTGAGGAAGATGTGGAGAGGTAGCACATCTTACCACAATCCTAAAGCCGTACAGGCAACTTTACTCACCTATCATCCAGCCTTATGCAAATCTCATGATGTTCCACAAATTGAAGTCGCTCGCCGACAAGGATAAGGGGGAAGGGAAGCCAGATAGCACCGGCAGCCATGAGGAGTCGTTGACGACCGTCCTGCCTACCTCTGAGGACAGGACAAGCCTGCTGCTGCTCATTGCAGACCTGATGGAGGCAATGCGTACCCAGATTGTCGATACCTTTGATCCAAACAATATCGAAACCGCCACACCTCGGACAATTGGTGCACTTGCAGGTGGAGCAGCCGCAACCGCGGATGATGCCGCGCCAAAATTAGAACCCGATGATGCACAAGAGTCCGGAAACGATACAGAGCCCAAAGCAGGTGACGATAGGACAGAAGACCCAGCGGCGAAGACTGAAGCCGCCCGGAAGCAGGAGGAGAAGGCCCAGAAGGCGCTCGAGAAGCGTGTCAAAGAACTGACCAAACCAGAGAACACCGAGTTAAGGCTAGCCGCCCTCGGTCACTTCGACGACTGGCGAGATAAGGTCATGCAACGCGTCGGGGAGGCTGTTAATCAGAGAGACCCCGAAGGTGATGCAGAGCCACAGAAGCTGCGCTCTCGTCCAGCAAGTCGCGAGAAGCTGCCCACCGGGGATGGAACACAGAACGCCCTACAGCAAATCTTCGCACCATTTGAGACTCCTCTCACGAGTCTCAGTGATGCTCGCAGGATCCTCATAATGCACTCGATACTCCTACTCCTATTGGGATTGGAGTCATACCCAGCAGAATCACGAATATTGATGCTGCGGTTGGCCAGCTCCCTCGGATTGTCGATGGAATTGCTCGGTGACGATGAGACGTCGACAGCCAAGGGTCTACTTGAGGTGGCCAAGCAGCAGATGAATGCCGACGAAGAGACCGAGAAGAAGGCGAGCGAGAACTCCTCGAGAAAATGGAAGGTTGGTCTAGGTGCCGTTGCCGGTGCTGTCTTGATCGGTGTTACCGGAGGTCTTGCAGCTCCTCTCCTAGCTGCCGGCGTTGGGAGCATGATGGGTGGTCTCGGCCTCGGAGCAACTGCTGCCGCCGGTTATCTCGGAGCGCTTGCGGGGTCGGCACCACTCGTTGGCGTTCTTTTCGGCGCCTACGGCGGTCGCATGACAGGGAAAATGGTGGATGAATACGCCAAGGATGTGGAAGACTTCGCGTTCATGCCTCTCAATAAGCGATCTTTGTTTCAAAAAGGCAAACGCGACGACAAAGACACACGTCAGCTCCGTGTAGCCATTGGAATCTCCGGATGGCTAACCGAAAAAGCTGAGGTTGGCCTTCCATGGCAAGTCCTCAGCGGCCGCGGTACTGAGGCCTTCGCTCTGCGTTGGGAAATGGAAGCATTGCTAAGACTGGGCCATGCTCTGTCTACTTATATCAAGAGCTATGCCTGGGGCTTTGCAAAGAAGGAGATCATCAGCCGTACCATATTTGCGTCTCTGGCATCTGCGCTCGTCCTCCCTTACGGAATTGCAAAGGCCGCACGCCTCATCGATAACCCTTTCAGCGTGGCTCTTGCTCGGAGTGACAAGGCGGGAGCAGTGCTCGCCGACGCATTGGTCAACAAAGTCCAAGGCGAGCGACCCGTCACACTCATCGGCTACTCTCTCGGCGCGAGAGTCATCTACGCTTGTCTGAATGAGCTCGCAAACCGCAAGGCATTCGGCCTGGTGGAGTCTGTGTGCCTGATCGGGTCGCCAGTGCCTTCAGATCCTCTGACCTGGAGGCGGATGCGTTCCGTTGTTGCCGGCAGGATGATCAACGTGTACTCGACCAAGGACTACCTTCTGGGCTTTCTCTACCGCGCCAACAGCCTGCAATATGGTATCGCCGGCTTGCATGCCATTCCTGACGTTCAGTGTATCGAGAATGTGGATGTATCCGCTCTAGTGGAGGGACACACGCAGTACCGTTTCCTTGTGGGAGCGATCCTGCAAAAGCTCGATCTGGAGGGCATTGATGATGATGTTGTGGACCAGCAGATGAAGAAGCTCAAGCGGCAGGTAAGCTACCACCCTGCTGTCGGCTCGCGCCATAACTCGAGATATTTCACGCTAACCACGCCGGATTTTGACAGAACGACGAGGATAAAGAGGCCCGCTCTAAGAGCGAGGCTGAGAAAAAGTCTGCGGAGGAGGAGGCTGACGAGATGGAGACCGAGCTGGAGCGGAAGAACAAAGCGACGCAAGCTATGGAGTGGGTGGGCAGTAAGATGCCAAGCCGGTCGAAGTCAACGTCTACGGAGCAGCAGGCCGAGGAGGAGAAGCTGCGCAAGGCTGGGGAGCAATAGAACAGAACATAACCACAACAGGACGAACATCCGAGAAGCTGCCATCGAGTGTCCGGCAAAGGTGTCAATCAAGAGCATTCTACAGCAGGCAGACGGAACGTTTGCAAGGTGTACGAACGTCCGATTGTGCAGCCGCCTCGGCGGTTGGGTTTTCTACTTGCACCTGAGGTGTTTCGTTACAATCAAAAAGATGCCAACCAGAAATACAGCGGCAAAAAGTTGCGGTGAGTGTGGATTGAACACACGACCTTCAGATAACTTGTTGCTGAAGTTAGACTTCAGTCTGACGCTCTCCCAACTGAGCTATCCCCGCTGCGAATTGGAATTTCTCCAGGTTTGACGATACTTGACTCAACCTACTAGCCGCCTGCCGCCTGCCGCTTGCCGCGCGCCAGTCCACTTCTGCCCACCTACGTGAGTGTCTTTGCAAACTGTCCTACCTTGATGTACTGAGTCGATCGATCGGTTATGTTAAAGTTTCCCATGCACTAGGCCTTCTGTACCGTGCCCCCAGACAGCTAATGCATTTCGAACGCATCATGCCGAACCTCCACCCACGATTGCAAGAACTGTCAGTGCTTAGGTAGTCTAGCACCCGTACAGCCAAGCAAGTTGTCTCCAAAGAGCAAAGCTTCGTACAAGTCAGTGATTGCTATTTGAGTTTCAAAGATATGGACATCTCGCCGGCAATTTCATAGGAACACAACACAACGCACGGACACTGTTGGACCGCCTGTGGTGACCAAAGTCTCTCACCGCCCGTTGTTTTCTAAAGACATCAACTCAATTTCCTGCGCCTGCAACGAGCTCTTTACTTACAGCAGGCTAGCTCACCTGCAGCACACTTGGTTTGCGCGCAGACCCCGGGCTCCAGCTAATAGGGTAGCGGCCAAAGTAGTGGTCCAAATGCGGACTTGTTCAGGAAGCCAACAAGGTAAACTAAGCAAAGCTTCTCGTAGCTGTCCCCCCCACCTCCAAAAACAAAGCTTTGCTAACCACCAGAATATTATTGCACCGAATCTTGTTACTATTCTATCCATTCAGCCATCAATTTTCACTGCATGTACAAAATCCTCCGATTCTATGGCGCTACGCTACTATCATTAACCAGTCGTTCAAGTACCCTCTCACCAAGACGAATGTCGTCTCATACCATGTCTTCTATGATCCCGCACAAAATGGCAGCTAAACATACCACTCGCTGTATCATCATGTCCGACACCCATGATCTCGCAGATGCCTTCCCTGAAAGCCTGGATGTGTGCCATTTCTCCGTAATTGTCCGTGCGTGGCTAGAGGTGGTCGTCCAGATCTCCGTAATTTTCATCTCGCTCTCATGTCATCCAAGAACTCAAATAATTCTTCACAGAGACTCAGTGGTTTCCAAAGTCGACGTGATCCTCCACTGCGGCGACCTCACCAAATCGGTGGCCTCAGCAACTATCGCCGCGCTCTGGAGAAAATCCAAGCCCTCAGCGCTCTCGCTGAGCAAGCGCTCGTCATTGCAGGCAACCACGACGTCTTGCTCGACCCCAGATGGTGGGCTAACACTCTCATAGAGAATGAAGACGGCCCAGAAGAGCCCATCAAGGCTCGCAAACTCTTCGACGATGCAAAAGAATACGGCGTGCATCTGCTAGACGAGGGCACGCACACCTTTACACTCGAGGACGGTCGAACGTTCACGTTATATACTTCGCCATACACGCCTGAATTTGGCGGGTATGCGTTCGCGTACGCTGAGGATGACGATGGCTTCAACGTTGGCACAAGTGCCATTCCAGATGGTGTCGATATCGTGATGACACATGGACCACCGCTTCCGAGTGAGGATCACTTGTAGGCGTTGGACCTGGGGCACGATGGCCAACATTGTGCGTGTCCGAAGCTGTTTGGGGCGGTCAAGAGGGCGAGGCCTGCGTTGCACTGCTTTGGGCATATCCATGAGGGCTATGGTTCACAGTCTATGGATTGGAAGGAGGAACGGACTGCGGAGCTGCAAAAGCATGGCATTCTTGGGGCAGTTCGGGGTCAGTCGACGTTACTGGTCAACGCAGCCGTTCAGACTCGTGGAAATGCGGCAAACAATACGCCGTGGGTGGTAGATATCGAGCTAAACTAGATTTCTGAGGTATATTTTGCTTTCTCTGCTAGGTCACTTGAGTTGATATAAGTATGTGCCTTCGTTGACGTTGTTTGAACTCTTCGGTGACACCACTAGGTAAGTCATGGACTATGGAATAACGAATACGATAGCTGATGCCACGGCTGTCATAAGGCAGGTTCGCGGCTCGAACATCTCGACGCGGCTGGGAACGAATGTCTCAGCTCGAATCTTGGAAGTTTACAGGCTGGTGTTATGCAAATTCGGACAGACGACCTGCGAGGGGAATATCGGCCGAAGGCGGATTCACCAGGTGGGCGTTCCTAGGGTGACGTGCGTTATTCCCCGGCATTCGAGATAATACAGTCACCTAGGTAGCTTGCGGAGACAAATTTCAAGGCTCACATACTGTAATACCTCTTGATTCGGTTGGCTGGCCTTCCGTTGTGTTGCACGAGGTATTACATGCTCACAAAATTATGACAAGATACGTGCAGTAAGCACTCCACGTATAATGCTTTGAACGAATAAGAGCTTCATTCCAAAAGTAATTGCAAGCAAGGATACCTGCAATTATACATAACTATAAAGAAGCCAGTATCATGTCACAATCAGTGTTGCAGCTTGCAATATAAAATCAATACCATGCTCTATATTGAATAATGCTTTGTAAGGCACTCTTGGCCAGAGTACATGTACTTTCTTATATGGCTTCTATTCCTCCCAATCCAAGGTTTTGTGACATTTCTTTTCTTCGATGCCTAGGTACAGTGGTTCCCCCAAAAATAACATATTTGGAAATAGTATATTCCCGTGAAATAGTACATATTTTCCGGTTTCACTAATATTTGGGTAAAAAATAATACAAATTCAACTATTTGATTTATTTTGAGAGTATGTTATTTCCAAAAGGGGGGGGGGTACCATGGCATTCTGGGTAATATTTCGTTTATTTAGATTTTAATCCTTAGCGCTAAACCGGTTATTTTTCATATACTAAAAGTTATTTCCGGGTGAATATTTATATAATTTATTCTTACTAAATTTTAGTATCATTATATTTGTTGTAAATTAGCTAAATAAAGGTGATTATTAACCGGTATAATGTAGTTATAAGTATGTATTCAACATAATTATGCGAAGTTACTTTTTGGGGTAAGTGTGGCCCGTGCGTTAGGGGGGGAGACTTTTCCCTGGTTATTACTACGAATAGCATACTCCCATAGAATAGCATATATTTTCCGCCTTGAGTCTCATGCTATTTCTGGGGAAACCACCGTAACCTTCATCCCGTCAAACTCGCTGTCGTCAGTGCCCCCAACCCTTCGCGGCTGAGCTTGTTGTCCCAGTATAAAAGTGCCGTCGCCGTCTTCTATAGCCACCACAATGCCTACTTGGGTTACCTCTAACCCAGTTGTCATCTTTCTAGGCAGTTGATGACTTATTACAACAGCCGCTTTCCCGTAATGTACTATAGCCATAGTACAGAAACTACACTACAGGCTACAAAACATGTACTCGTGCGTCACGAGGACTCACAAAGATGGGTAGCGGCTGACGTGAGATATCCGCAGGTGATATGTAGCGGGGTACGCCATGTTCTCACGGTCTGCTGCATCTTATACTTCCTGTTCTGTGAGGTCGTCTTCTTCGACACTCACAGTCGATTTGATGGCCGACCCTAAGTGGGACTCGGAGATTTCCTCAACTTCATCACGAGCATCTGAATTTGAGCATTACGTAAAAGTGTCTGCTGGCCTCTTGCTTATTCGTTGCGCGCAGAAGCATGAGACACATATGGCGAATCTCCAGGACCCATTCGGGCTCTTGAGACCAGTTGGTTTGGGGACCGATCCTAAATGGGACTTGCAGACTTCTGCAACTTCGTCACAAGCATCAGAATTGGTGGATGATGCAGAGGCCTCTTCTGGCCTTTTGTGCATTGGCTGCGCGGAGAATGAGACACATACAGCGGGTTTCCAGGATCCATTCGAGTTCAAGGAATTAGATCGGCGAGACTCCATCCGGCTTATTCAACTTTTCCCTAAACTCGTTAATGGGCTCATCGCATGCACGGCTCACGATTTTAGCTATTCAAACATTCCACAAGAGGGATACGAAGCTTTGTCATATCTTTGGGGGGACCCAAGCTCGTCAAGACGCATTGGGCTTTTAACGTCAAGGGGCCGGTGGCACGATCAACACATACACGAGAACCCGTAGCAGTTCCTCGAGTACGCGTGGAGGAAGCAGAAGTTCCATCGATTCTTCTGGACCGATTGCCTCTGTCTGAACCAGAAGGATGGAGCCGAGATGGCACAGCAAATTCCGAGAATGGGCGCCATTTACGGCAAAGCAGAACGCGTCATAATCTGGCTTGGACTATCGGCGCGTCAAGAGCAGAGCCTTGAAATCCTGAGGACAATGACGGAGAAAGACCCAGAGATCCTTTGTTTCGATCTACGACGTTACTCTCCTGCGATCAGTTCCGCTCTTGATGCTGTCAAGAATCATGAGTATTGGAAGCGTATGTGGGTTACGCAGGAAGTGGGAATGGCTAAGCGTGTGCTTGTAGAGATGCAAGAATATCGACCTTTTGGTTTGCGTGAGCTGTGTGGGACAACATCTCGATTTGGCAACCCGGATGAGACAGATTTCATGGGAGATCTCTATCTCATGCGAGTTAATCAAGGACCAATGCGACCAGCGCCATCCTGGGAGTTGTTGAACGCTCATTGCCTGCGGCGATGTGCCAGGCCACATGACCGAGTGTACGGCCTATTAGGAATGGTTAAGAAGGGCGACCCGATGCGAGACATCAAGATCGACTATCACCAGCCGGCAACAAATGTGCTCTTCGACGCATTTCTTATGATCTCCGAGCCGTTGTGTTCCCCCCATGTGCACGCAGAAAGGCGGACGTTCATATGCAATCGGATGGCAAAAGCTCTGTTGAGACTGGGACTCGTGGAAAACCCTAGTTGTCTAGAAGAGTATTGCAACAGAGCCACGACAACGCCCGAACACAAAAAGTTGGCCAGGACTCTACTGGAAACATATGACGCTGTGAACCTGGTTATGGCCGCCTATGACAATCTGGAGATCTCGTCCACGTCCGAAGGAGCGATTAAGAGACTTGTTATTCAGGTCTCAGGGCATAACAATCCTCCAAATTGTTTGCAATGGAAAGCGATCACTGGAGTTATCTTGGCTATGGGTGCTGACATTGATGCACTGGGAATTAAAAAACAGTGGAGAGAGCTGAGATGGCCAAAACTCAAAGCACATTTTTCTTTCGCTTGGACGTGTAGGAAGCACGATCAACCAGGTCCTCAGCGAGCACTTCAACTGAAGTCCACAAGATACAAGGCTGGGGCGTGTGGTGTTATACCATTGCGGGAACTTGCAATGCATCGCCAGCCACCAGGCCCGGGTCTTTTTGAGACATGCGCGAAATATCGACACCATGAACCCCAGCGTGATGCATCTAAGATGACCTTGGACATTCCAGGAATCGGGTTCCGGTTACAGTTGGGTTACGTAGATGGTGATGCAAGCGTCTTCTTATGGTAGGAGATTGGAGATCGTGTTCGACATTTCCTTGATTACAGTGCTAAGTAGAGTGAATAATTGTATACATATGACGCTGTGCCCTACCATTCTGCAGATCCACTCCAGGTCACTCACAAACCCTCAAACTTCAGGCCTCATGAAAAACGCTGTTGCCATCCTTCAACTGTCAATTTGACAAGGTATGCGTGGCTGCCGCCAGGTACACCGCAGGACCTTCGAGCGCCCGAAGAATCCGAAAACATTTTGTGTTCTGCATGCCTGATGTTGCTGATCTGGAAACCGGCAGCGCCTGTCGACTACAAACGGGGCCTTGGACTAAGATACTGTAGCTAAATTAGAACTAGAGCTAGAGTGTTTACCGCGTTCCAACCGGCAGGTCCTCACTCCTAGATACAGTCGGTGTATCATGTCTCTCAACTTCATGGGGCCTCCACATTAAGGAGCCCATCTTCCCCGAGTCGACATCAACACACTTGCCATGGACATTTCCACTCCACCGCTCGCTCGCCAGAAACAAAATAGCCCGCGCCACAGCCTCGACCGGCACCGGACGCGCCAATGCAGTAGTTGCCTGGCACTCAGCCCACCACCCGTCATCATCACCCTCCGTCTCCGCACGGAACCGCACCGTATCCACCGGGCCCGGTGCCACCGCGTTGACCCGCGCGGACGGGTGCACCCGCGGCGCGTCCGCACGCAGCGATTGCAGCAGCCCGTACTGGACCGCCGCCTTGGTCGCCGCGTAGGCGGCGCACGTGCGCACGCCAAAGTGGCCCGCCTCACTGCCCATGAGGATAAGAGCGGGATTCTCAACCTGGGACGTCTCGCTGCTGCTCTCACGGAGACCGCGCAGCCACGCCTGCGCCGTCAGCATGGTCCCTTTGACGTTAACATCGAGGATGCGAGACCATGCTGCTGGGTCGGCGTCGACGAGGGAGGCTGTCTGTGGGAGGACGGAGAGATCGAGTGCCGCGAGGGCGACGCAGACCTCGACGGTGCCAAAACGGCGCGTGGCCGTGGCCCAGGCTGCGGTTAGGGAGGTTGCTGAGGATATGTCGGCGTGGACTTTGAGTAGACTGCCGTCGCTTATGGTGTCATCTTCACAGGTGCAGTCCAAGACTTTGTAGCCGATATCGAGGCTCGAGACGTGAGCGCCTGCGGAAAGAAATGCTTGAACGACCGTTGAGCCAATGAGCCCCGCACCTCCGGTGATGAGAACGTGTCTGCCGTCCAGACCTAAGCCCAGATCAAAAGAGGAGGTCGCCGACATACCTCGTTGCTTGTTTTCAAAATTATGGTGGCTTAGAGGCTTTGATGAACCGTCGCATTGATTTTTCTAGGGAAGATGGTGAAAGTGGGCTGAATATTCCAGTGGGGGAAAATGCCACGTAAGCAGCCTACACGGGCTGACGTGTAGATCGTCGAACACCATGAATTGCATAATCCGACTGAGAAGTCACTGGTATGCCCTTATGCCCTCCAAGCTATACTCGTGTGGGCCTCACACCGGCACGCCAGGCTCGAATTTCGGCCACAAACAAATCATAAATTTGGTCTTCCCGCAATTTTTCACTGTCTGCGCCGCTGGTCTAGTTGGTGCCCGACCCGCCCATGAAGAACCTCTGCTCAGTGTGGACATTATGAGCCAACTGGACAGAGTGCCCGGTCACAAGAACGCAAGATACGGCCCCGTACCGAAAGAAGACCAATTTTTTAGTGTTGAATTCCTCGAAATTGCTCCAACGCCCATTATCGCGTATGCTTGTCTCTGCCGGCAAATCCTCACTCTTATTGTACTGACATTTCCAAGCGACCGTCTCTTTTTCGTCTACCTGCGGGGCTACTTGCCTGAGTCCAGGACGAAGAACCTGGGGCTGCTCGGCGAGAGCCTCGCTAACGCAAGTCTTACCGTGAGCAGCTTCGTCGTCTATCCAGGTGGCAATCGCCATGACTCGAAGGCCCTGACGTTGCCGCTGAGGACGATGCAGTTGAGTGATGACGCACACCTCGTCATCCGTGATTCTCACGGCGCCCAGGTCGAACATGTTTCCAGTTGTGGACGTAGTGATATCCTGCTGGATTTCCAGATTCTTACCATGTTTTTAAAGAGCGGCACGTGGACTTTCATTGTGGAGGCGAGGCTTGGGAACGAAGCGAACACGTGCTTATTCGCTATGTCGGTGACGCAATGGCTAGATGGGCGTCCGGATAGTACTTAGTCCTCCCAAGGTTGCTAGATAGCGTACTTATCTAGTATGTACTGTAACAATTCATAGCAAAGAGGCCAGGCTATTGTAAGATCTTTCTAGATTGCAAATACTAAAGGGTGAAGTGATGGAGTTGAGAACTTCACGCTTACTACCGAGATTAACAGAAGCTGCTGCAGTGAGGTTCTTGCTAATGATAAGGCCGCTATCAACTGAACCCTGGGTTGAAAAGGTAGGCTCTCATGTGCACTGACTTGGAAGCCGCATGCAGTGGCAGATGTCGTGAGAGAAAACGAGATGAATGGATATATAAGTATTTAACCCGAGATGTCAATACTATACGCAACCCATTCGTACATGTATTTGGCCAACGCTATTAACGACACTTCAACTACCGCAAGAGAAAAGTTTGGGGCGCCCTATCTTTGGAGCTAGCCCCCTCCTGAATTTTTCGGTACCCAAGTAGGCTGCATTGAAAAACTATTATGTCTGATAGATTGGTCTCTTGTCAAATCGAATTGCTGACTTATTAGATAGGTGTTGTGAATATTGTCCGCGGTCTGGAGATTTGAAGAGATGAAACGTGTTGATTGATGGTCCAATTCTTCCAAACAAGCACATAGCCATGACAATTTTTGCCTCGCAGCGCTGTAATGTTTCATTTGAATAATGGAAACCTTCATACATATTACGAAGTCAGCAGAAGAGCTATCAATAGAACTCAGTGCTAAGATATACCTTGAATCAATCAATGGACTATACCATGCTTCGCATTAGATTTCCGCTATCCGTGTATCTTGGTATCAATAAGGCATGTAGTGCTGGTCCATTTTGAGAAATGTAACAATAATCCCAATACCTTACCTATCTCCAGATCGATGGAGAACGCTGAGTTGACTACGCTGTTGGACAGTCCAACTATATACCTACACAGTAAATGATGCCGCAATTAGATTCGCCTATAGACTGTTCCGTCACCTCCCTAAGCTACCTTTTGGGAAAGGCCATCTCCAGTAGGCGGGGACCCCAGCCTTCTTCGTTGGCGGACTTTGAGCGTCTTTTTCGAGTTCCAAGGTTTCCACGCACGACCTGACGCATCTGACATACCTGACGCGCTGCATTCAGGTTCCACCATTGTGAACAAGAACGCGTGCTTCTGTACGACAGAGTTCTAGATGTATTTTGTATTTTGTATTTTGTATTATATTTTGTATTGTATCACTCATACATTATACTTGGCAAAATACAATTGATACGCTTACTACTACACTTATTAATACTTTTTTTCCAAAAAAAAAAAACTTAATTTTATAATGTATTTATTAATTTCGAGCATTATAAGTAATATAATATACTTATACTAACAACTTTCTTTATAAACTATGTATAAATAAACATTAAATATTATATTATATAATGATATTCTTATAGGTAGCGTGATTTATAGTAATAGGGGTATCCTTGTTTACTATATTAGGTCTAGCGGTTTAAAAAGTAGTTTTTTTTTTAAAAGCCTTATTCTTTTTCGTATTTATAATACTATTCTTTATAATATAAAGAAATTACTTTTCAATAATGATATTAATATTGGTGCTCTCATGAGAGATTCCAGGTGCAGTCTACGCAGCGCACAGGTGCCCTACTGATGTTTCGGGGAACACACGTGGCTTGGCCAGACAGCCAATCAG
>JAGKQA010000215.1:0-57625 GCA_022609195.1 Plenodomus libanotidis
GCTGAAAGATTCGGCTATGGGTCGCTTAAATCCCTGTATTTATTATTTCTGTAGCTAGATAGCTGCCTCTTCATAGCCGAAAGGCTGCATAAGAGTAATAAAACAAAAAATAAATAAATAGTATTAATAGAATATATAGGTTGTCTCCAGACAAAGGGAACTAGTTTATTAAGGAGCGGAAATACCTATAGTTTATAGTACTAGTAGCTTTAGATAGCTGCCTTGCCATGAGCCTAGCGGCCTCTATACAAGTAATAAAGCAGAAAAGAAAAAAGCCTAAATTATATCCCTAACCCTCAAAGACCACTAGCCTATATACATTATCTTTTGCAACAAGATACGCAGTAAATCAAATAAATTAAAATAGTATCAAACAATTAAACTCTATACCTTAAACGCTTTTAATACCTCTCTTTAGCCACACTCGCTCAAAAGTAGCCCGTGTTGCAAATATCCCTTGGCGGTAGGGGCCGGATGGTCACGGCAGTGGTAGTTAGAATCGAGTACATGCCCAGCTGTTGATCTTATGTCCCAGACTGCAGTCGACATGCAAGTCACTTCCCAATGCAACATTAGCAGGGAAAAGATTGGAAGCCGACAAGGTGGACCAGACACATCACGTCGCTATGATCGGTTCCGAATACTAGTAGCAGAAGCTCAAGATAGACCACGTTCCGCCTTCGACTGTACCTCCCCGGTACAACGAGATACATAGCTTCTCTCATGTCACGATCCTTCTTCAACATCGATGCAGAACACCGACAGTCCACCGGTCAGATTTCCAACGTCGGAACAGAATGCTTCACTAATGCTCAACGATCACACCACGGAGCGTCAGGCTGGAGTAAAGGCAAAGACCTAAATTCTGACTCCGTGGGTCGATGCATAGTGGTCGCTGGAGACAAGGAGTCGACTGCCAACAGATTTGCTATCTTTGGACTGATCATCAGTAACTGTGGATCATATAAAGCTGAGTAAGCATTGCCATCTTCATAAAGACGCACGGTACAAACTCGTCTATGATCATGATGTTAGATAACAAGGACTGAGTAGACAAACAACACGAGGTATCCTTCAAGCAGGGCCAGGTAAGGTCATACGTCTAATGCAGAGACGTAATAGCCCGCATTTCGCATCGAAATATATCAGAAATCAAAAATTGATAAGACTCTGCTGGGAACACCACACCAACGTGTCGGGTCCCAGGTTTCTTTCTGTACTCGAGAATCCGAGCCCTGGCAAAATTCTGTGTTGTGTGATTCAGAACTTCAGCTACCCGCTGTCATGAGCTGCTAGGATCTGCAGAATTCCGAGCGTGTGAACCGTGAAACTGCCTCGCGGGTCAGACATGCGCTTCAGCTTCAAGAATCTGACTGATGTTGCCGATTTCTGACGTGAACCACGATGTCACACCAAGACCCCGCCACGGAACTTAAAATATGCTTTATGTCCGAAAACAGCGGGATTTGGGATCACTATTTAGCACCTGTGCAGTATGACTCCAACGCTGGATCTGCCTGACTAGAGCAGCCCGTGGGCTTAGTTTGGAGCCCGAGAAACGTTAGCCTTGACCTTATTTCTCACTGATGACCCAGCACAGGTCTCCCGGACATCTCCACGCTGTCCTTTCGCTTGGGTATGTGATCCGGGGGTGACTTCCCCAGACCGGCGACTCGTCCAGCCCCGCTCCCCTTGCTCAGAGGTGTGTTTGCACGGCTTATGTGTCAGCGCACTGCGTACATCTACCTCTTGCAAGACTGGAGATTGAAACAGGGAATATCAAATTTCTGCCTATAGACCTCGGGACTGCGAAACAAATCTGTGCCTATGGCCTTTCGGTCCTTCATCCGAAGTACATGGATCCCTAACAAAGTCCGAGATAGCTGAACGTAGAAACGAAAAGATGCAGCCTTATACTTTGCAGCGAAAAAAAGACAGTGTACGGAGAACTATTACGGCAGCACTAGTACAGCAGTACCACAGTCCCAGTTGCCTGGAGAAGACGGCAGAAAGCCGCGAAATCATGATCATGCTGTGCATCGTGAAAACTGATGAACAGGCCAAACAACCCGTTCTTCACTAGTCAGTGGCACCTTCACGTTCTTCACGGGACACCTCGGTCTAGGAGCGACCAATACACTGAAGGTCGAGTCGTAGGCCAAGAGTGCTCTCCCCGTAAAGCAAACCAGTCGTAGTCTTGTTGCCCCATAACAAAACATTGGACCAGGAACAGAAAATTCCCATCGAGTGAGTAAACAGTATTCGTCGCAAGTATAGACTGTCCTAAAGCCGCGTGACTTCTTTGCTGAAGTTCCCGTTGTACCCCTGCCACGATTGTGAACTTATTTTGTTATTTGGCTGTCATGGCTTGTGTGTCTCACGCTTCGATCCCGTCCCGTGTCTTGTTGTACCCGTTCTCTCCTGTCGATCTTTCTCCGGACTAGTGACCGGCCACGGAACAGCCAAGAATCATTCAAAATAAGCACTGTATATCTTGGGAGGGTATCTGGCTATCGCTGAGCAATGAAGTCGTCATGACGCCGTCAGCCATCTAGGCTGGAATAAAGAAGATCGCGGATCCAATACTGTAAGCCTCGGAAACCGACAAGCGTAGCGAGAATGAGCGGTTCCGTCAGGTCCGGTGAGCCTAGAGGGAGTGTATGAAGCATGTTGTGTCCTGTCGGTCGTAAATCAGACTCTCCCAGTCGGAGAGAGAACGTATGCTGTGTACTGTTGTTGCAAATGCGCATCTCGGGAGCCCGCGCGATCCTCGTGGGGTAACGCATGCGACTCTGATCGTCCTCAGTGATGTCCCGTGCCTTCTTTCCTATGCGAGACGACCTGCATGGTGGAACCCAAGCTTTGACCGAGATAGGCGATCATAACCTTGCTGACCTCCGGATCATCAGAGAGTTCCGAGCAGATCTCGCGGAAAAGCGAGTAGACCTCGTCAAGCCTACGCAGCTCCCGTCCTAAAATCTCGAGCTCGAGCCATTTGCTATCTTCTCCATTGACGATGTACGCCCCTAGATTTACTCCAAGACCTGGAATGCCGGTGAAGTTCGGGGTCGAAGGCGCGGGAGACATCACTGTCTCTGTGCTGCTGTTGATCATCGGGTTACCTTGGTCGAAATGCGGCTGCGAGGCGTTTTTGTAGAAGTTCGTGATAGTGCCAAGAACCGTCGTCAGTAGCATGGCAGCCGTGTGTGTGCCTGATGGTCTCATACATCGCGTGCAGCCTGTATATCATGTCAGCGTGCGTGAAAATCTTGACAAATCATAAAATTTACCTAACATAGCGGCACATCCATCAACGGCCTTCCTGTTGAGTGAAAACACAAGATCAAAGGGTGGCGGCGAGGGATACGACGCATTGTGAAGCGCTTGCAGAGATTGCAGGCACACCGTAAAGCATATACAGGAGCCTCCATTAGATGCTAAAGGAGTTGGATTCAGCCTCACAGGGAGTGCTCTCATATTCGGCGTTGTGGTCGGACTGGAGAAGTAAGTGGGTGGAGTCGGGAGCTGGTTGAATGAGAACAGCTCCGGACTGCTGGGATTCACCCACCCCAGGGTGTTATTATTCATCTCGTATGAATGAGAGCGACTGTGCGAGCTCCGTAGTGTCGTTCCTGTCGGCGAGTCTCCAAAGGTCGAAGGCATATCATTTGGTGGAGTCCATGGCATCGTTGAGCCGTACATGTCTCGTGACATGCCAGCATTCAAGTCTACTGGCGAGGTGTCATCGACGCCCATGAAGGTAAGTCCAGAAGATATCGACTGACTGCGGCTTAGCGCGCCGTCGAAACTTGTCGGAGGTGAGGTCCATCCTTCGTCGAGGCTGTAGACACCGGCTATGCCACTAACTGCGTGCGTAAATCCTTCATTGGTGACTGCTGGAGGGCCAGTTGGAGGCATTGCAACTGATCGCTGCTGAGATTTTGCGCTCTCGGAGGCTTTTGGCTTGCCAGCTCGACTGGATGGTGAATAGCGACATTCTATACCGCAGGTGAGGCATCTGGAGCAGATGGGCCTGGCCTTGGAGCACTTCACCTTAGCAAGGAAGCAGCCGTCGCAGGATGCCCGCAGGCGTGGTTGGCGTTGCTTGGGGGCTGTAGCCATGGTTTGGACGAGAAACGAGAGTGTGTGAGTACCGTGGCTCCTGCTAGGACTCGAAGGGATATTGCGGGCCGCACGGGAATTATAAATACGAAATCGCGCCAACGCTCTAGCCCTACAAGACTGAGTTCATGGAGGTTGCAAGATAGGTGAGTATGTAGGCAGTCCAGGTAGTACGCCGCAATGAGATTCGGAGAGTGGGGGCTGGCTATCTGCATCCAAGAACAACACAAGATGAGGCTTGGTTTATGTTAAAAGAATGGCGGCCGTTCCGGGGCTTAAGGGTGACTGTGCTGACTGGCTGAGTGAACAGATTATATGGCAACCTAGCGTGAAGAGAGGTCGAAGGCGAAGCGGCAGTCAGAAAAGGGACATATGTGCCCTTTGTGAGATCTTGGCAGATACACTCGTACACTGTTTGTAACCAGGATAGAGCATCCGCGTTTTGAGCAGGGTCGATACTCAGCGGGTGAGGATCAACGAGTGTTTGGACCAGATGAGGTGAATAAAAGGGAAGAGTGGTACAATTCGTCGCTGTGACCCGGATGCCTCAACACTGAAAGCCGTTCGAAGCTACGGGCGGCCATGTACAATACGGGGTAGCAGACGGCGGGTCTAAAACAGATATCCACTGGTCATGAGCAGAAGAAACACGCAGTCGTGACGAGGAGCAAGCACATTCAATGGTGCCGAATCAAACCGGAACGGCGATCAAGAACGCGAGATACAAACGTGCAGTGGACAGGATTCGGACGCTCTACTTCGAGGTTTGAAAGATACGTACTTACCACATAAGCCACCGTAGTGCGTGCAAGGGTGCAACAGGTGCCGTGCAGGTACTGAGTATCTTACCAGACCATCCCAGACTGTCCCAGTCTTCAATGGGTGGCGTTGTCACCGAGCTTCGGTAGCGTAGTCCTGAAAGTATACTTTTGTACTACTTCGGAGGAATTGATAACCATGGGGCGCACAGCTCTCAAACTGGCTGTCTTCCTCCCTAGAGTGATGATACTTTGACTTGGTGGGAGACAGGGTATGAAGCGAATAATGACATTGCTTTTGGTTTGAGGGTTCAATGGTGAGGTATTGGGATCTACCTTCGAAAGCCAGCCACTTCCCCTTTGGGTCACTAAGCATTCAGGAGAGGCAACAGGACTGTCTGTCACTTGAAAAGGGACGCCCTAGCGTCTGCGTGGGCGTAAGAACAGCTTGTGCAGTATGTCGACCACGCCAGTGAAGACAAAAGAAGCACCAATATCATGAGACAGAGAATCCACTTACCTTCGTGACTATACAGACAACCATCCATGGCACGCAAGCGAGCCGCCAATGCAGCACACGATATGCTGCGCATTGTGCTCGGACCTCCGCCTGGAACGCTCCCGATATGCAGTTGCTTTGCTGGATTACTTATGCGTACCTCAGAGTCGGGAACCCCATCAACGAGAGATATGGACGGGCACGCAACCAGGCCAGCCGATTTCACCGTCTTGCTCTGCGCGTTGAAGAGGCATCGCCCCGCGCATATCTAGGTGCGCCCCCAACTTCTGCTAGACCGGTGAGGGGCTTTCATGTCCAGTGCAGCTGAAAGCATCGCTTCGTATCCCAGCTGGCTCTGTTGGTTCAGTTGAGGTGCCTTTGAATGTAATGGAGGGCCGAGTCGAAGGATGAGATCCCAGTCACTGCACCGGCCTAGCCAGTATGCAGATATGCTCTCCATTGAGGCGATTGTCAGCTCTGTAACAGCAGACGAACAAGTGTGGTTAAGTTGACGTGAAATGCTGAGTGTGCGGAAACCCGGCGATAAGACCAATCTGTTGCGCCACAGTCAGCGCAGATCATAGCGATATTGGGGCAGTGCAGGGCACCAGCAGAGATCAAAGATGACAGCTGAGAAAAAGTAGATACCCGAGCACTCTTCCCGAATGCATACATGATGCAATTGAAAATAGAGCGGCCGACTATTAGTCTGGGGCCAACGGCCGCATAACGCGTCAACGCGACCAATCATCAGATATGTCCCAGGCATTGCAGCGGCAGGACTGTGTCGCGACCCTTTGGATTGAGACCACGAGAAGCTATGCGACCCAGCGAGATCCTTTCAGGATCACGGGTTTTGGAAATTAGTGTTCCCAAGGTGGTTATTGTAAATTTGGCCATCCCAATGGTTGTCGCCCCAAAGATGGTTGTCCCAAGACGGTAAACCTACTAGGGGGGTCAGCTTAGCTAGAGACCTCGGGAGGTGACCGTCCCGAAGGCCCATTGCGAGTTCGGAACTCGTAGTTTTGCGTATACCCATGCGTGGGTCCTCGAGGGCATCGCTATACTGGTCGACCTGCAGATGGGGCCAACGCGTAGATGCTGCATTCAGTACAATTGTACATGATCAACGTGGGCAAGGCCGTCAGGACGGTCAGGTCCCGCAGTTGGTCGGAATCTGCGGGGGGGGGGCTGTGCAGACCGAATCTGGTCAATGCAGGTCTCTAGGAGTATTCTTCGAAATCAACACCGTTCCCAGATACGAAAGGCAAAGTGTCCAAATTGAAGCATGGCCGAGGCTGTGGCGTGGCGGGGACAAAGTAACACATAGCTCGATGCTCTCGTGTGTCGCGGGGTTGAGTTGCATGGAGCCGACGCACAGAGCTTCTGGTGAGCAAGCCAGAAGTCTCAGTGTTGAACAAGCCTTCGTAGGTAAACATCCCGTCAGCCGACTGATCATAGCGACGCTCGTGAGGTTGATGCGGGTGAGCAACATGCAGGACAGGATGGAATTTAGGATGGTGTAGATTAATGTCGTTAACATGTGATGGAGAGACGAAGCAGGGGCCTTGGCTGAGACATACTTCATGTTATAATTTACCGGCTATGCACTAGAAGGGTCTAACAGAAGTACATCGAGGCGCTAGACCTCGACTCACCGCCAAAGTCCTACCGACACATATCCATGGATACTAGCACCATTGCACAAATTTCTAGATGAAGTCCACCCGGGTATTTGAATGTATGCGATTGAAGTGCTCTCCATAAGGTATACCTTGGACGTCATGAGTTGACACGTGTAATCAAGTCTCATCGCAAAATCTTAAGCTACATCAATCTGAATGAACTGGGGTACAAATATCTAGTCGAGATGTAATTCCGACAACCGCTACGGCAGTATCACGGCTCACTGAGCAGTATTCCTTGTTGCATAAATACCAGCGGTTGCTTTTTGGGACACGGGAAGCGATGAATTGGGGGCTTGTTGGCCGCAATCTCAGAGGCTGGGGCTCGGCGCACAATGGCGCACATACAAGATACACCCTGTCAAAACATACCTTTTCTCAATTGGGATTTGTCTGGGAAGACCGAAAGAGGAATTCGGAAGCGATGCTTTCTTCATTCTAGCCCGGACAACCTTTGGCCATACGCAATTTTAAAGCCACTGGTCACTGCTGCACTTCCATGGACGTACCTTCATGGCATGTACTTTGCACCCGGCCTGTCCTACAGTATACCGTACTTGTGAAATTCTTCGTCAGTACAATCTCCGGTATCATCAACTATTGAGGAATTTCCGATTAGCAATGGGACACATTCAGATGTACTCGTCATCGACACTCTCGTCGGCGAGCGATAGCGACCTTGGTAAATTGGTAGAAGCAACAAGCGTCGGGGACGATACGCCAAAGCAATTGGATGACAGCCACTCTGCTAATATAATTCTATACTTTCCCGAAGCTAGATCCGGAACAGCAGCATGCACGCAGCCGGTGACGAGGAAGAAATGAGGGCTACCTCTAGGCCGCAGAAAACGCCACACCGCGAATGTGGAACCATGAAAACCCGGCGAAGTCTGGACTCATCGGACGGTGTGACTTGAGAGAATCTCGGGTCGTTCTTTGTAGCTCGCCACAATGACTTGCAGTGGGCGGAAGGCAATTTGAGCTCCGGGGTCTCCGCTTGGTGCTCGACGGAGGACCTCCAACTTTAATTATGTTACAACGCAGCCACCGGGTCGGACGCCTGGGCAACGCGGAGCGGTCACAGGAAGTTCTTTGGCTCCGTCAAGCCTGCATAGCACTGTATGCAGCTTATTTGACTCGCATCTCGGTCTCGAAAATTCTGTGATCTTGCAGATGGTGGTCCAGCGTGAACTAAGGCGGGACACACATATGGTGCTGGCGCTTGTTAGCTTGCTTGAATCGTCTCGGGGTACCTGTATCAAAATTTTCAATCGCCGTACCAGGTAGTCTTAGCTGCTACACCAGTGATAGCTATACAATCTTTTAATCCTTCGACCAGTTGTTCCGGGGTAAGGATCCCAACAACCTGTAGACGCGTATCCCAAAGTGGCTATCCCGCGAGCCTTTACTCAAAGGTCTAGTTCCCCAGGTACAGGGCTTTGAGATACCAATTACGCATGTGTAGTATGTCTAGATGCCTAATTACAAGGTTTTCAGATATCACAATTCACTATATCATTGTAGTTGTGGAGGGACAGCGGCGCTAACCAAGTTGATAGGATTCGATCCATCTAGAATGGAGCGCCTAGCTTGTTTCCTCGCTAATCCTCGTCACGTCTTGATATATGTTAATGGAACTCCCAGCAGGCCGAAGTCCAAGATTCGCACAAGTCTCGCCAGAAAATTTGAGGGCAGCTTGTTCTAAGGGGGGGGGAAGGGGGGGAATCGTGGTCTCCTGAGAGGCCACAAGGTGCTGAAGAGCCCGGGCATGCGTATATCAGAGCTTTCCTATTGCCTGCAGAGCACAACTTCCAACAATGTTATGCTTCAAATCATGTAAGTCCATAGGCTTGCCAATTTTAGTTCAATACCACAATATTCTATTTAGTGGGTCCAAAATGGACTGATACAAGGGGTGCTGGGCCGAAAATCATGACTGAAATTATAGCCACTGCCGGTTTCCATGTTTTGATGCCACTGAACCAAAGATCATAGTCTAGATGATTAGTTTCTCTCTCAGGTTGACCTGAACGATTATATGGCTTCTAGAGTTCTTACAAAGTCGTATAGAGAGTGAGGGTAGGCGCATAGGCCCTCATCTTGCTTACAGTTCGGTTTCAACGCTGCAGTTGTTTTCGAGTGACACTAATAATGTATTAGTATGAGAATGTTATTAGACTTTGAAACTTCGGAGTGTAGAGATCCTGGTCTCAGTAGGCAGCCGCCACCGTGCCTGGCCAGATACTCATGAAGAGAACAACGTCCTTCCTGTACTGTGCGTTGACCTTGGCAACAATGGAGCTCATCGCTGCTTTGGAGGCAGCGTAAAGACGAAGCTCACCACCCAACTTCCTTGTTGTTGATATGTCGAACCAAGCACTGGTTATGGCGTTGACGTTTTCCGGGTTTCCATTGAGAACAAGGGGAACGAAGAGGTTGAAGAGATAAATCTTGCCCACGACGTTTCCCAGGTGGTTTTGAACGGAGCGGCGGCAAGCTCCTCCAGCTCCTCGAACTGACTGCCCATTACGTCGATAGGATCGTACGAGTCTCTACAGGCAAGCTCCATTAGCAACCAAGTACCTAGTCGACACCCCAATTGCCCCCAATCTTGGCAGTATCAGAGGCGTCTTGCTTGTGGCTGGCGTGGCTAATGAGGCAGGCACGGACGATAAAAGCACTATTGGAAGGGCCGTCCGGCAATTGTTAGATATTTTGCTCGGTCGCAGCCTTGTAGCGGACCAGATCGACAAATCGATCCTTGGTGTCGCCGGAGATCTGCTTGAGGAGCTCAAATTGTGTACTAAGGTCATTCATAGTAGGGCATTGGGACACAATTATTCCGTATCCCATCGAAGTTCCAGTCAATAAATATATCGATGTAACCTTGTGAGTGGTTCTAGGTTCAGTAAAAGCGACTTGGAATTTGTATACGACGACTAATGTGAATTTCAACGTTATAAGATCAGCCTGCACTTCAATGTCATCTACCTAGGTACATATACATAAGGAAGGGTATCCTCAGCTTCTACAACCAACAAATTCGTTACTTGACAGTTGGCTTGACTTGAAATTGGTGGCTCATGGCGCTGTGCATCTTTGAAAACTTTGCTGACCTCATGAAGTAGGGGCATGTTCTTTATTGCTTGTGGATTTGGAAGTCGGTATACAGACTTTTCCATAATAAGCAGTTGACGAGAGGAATAGAGCACCAATCAATCGCCTATGCCCTGCCAGGCAAGTAGGTTTACTAGCCTAGCAAGACTATGAAATTAAGGACCCTAAGTTCTACACAGGTACGTACAGGTATAATTTCTGGTCAACGAGTTGTCGCATACCCAATTTTCAATCGACTAGGCCGAAACCCACTGTCCTGAACGCAATTTTCTACAGACGAGTTTTCCATACATGAATACCGTAGAGTCGATTTTACCTAGTTGTGTGAATTGATTCCAACTTAGAAGGCAGTGGAGTGCTTGTGAAGGCAGAGACACGCAGAAGAGCGGAGCATGTTCTCAATACTTATGGCAGGCACCTTTGTTGAAGGTTGCTTCGCGATACATACGCATAAATGAATGGACGTCATCGTCGCTCGTCTCGTGAAAACCTCGATCAGGTCTCAAAATTGTCAACACATCCGCACCCATCGACGTGGAATTTCATGGGAAACGTGTGGAAGCCCGTTGAATTCTACGTATAATTGAAAAAGATAACACCAACTCCTACTGTCCACTGATGTGCGCGACGTCCGCCGAAAACGAGGAATGTAAGCTAGAATGCTGCGTTCTCACCAAAGCCTGTTGGTGTATGGACGTTGTTCCCCCATCCACCCATAATGAGCCTCCTCTATACATGACGAAAGGAAAGTAAAGCAAGGATAAGAAATATCAAAGCTCGCTATTGAATGAATGCCCCACATGGCGATCGTACCAATCTAATAACCTGAGAGAGATTGCCAATCTACAACAGCGCCTCACGCATGAAAGCTCCAAGTTGCTTGGCCTGTCCCAGAAAGTCAGTATCGATGATGTGTGTGAGAATCAAATTTCATGGAAAGGAACTTACGTAGTCACCATGCATCATGGAGAAGTGGTTACCGGGCATGTGTCTCGTCGTCATCTTCTTGACGTCAAGGAACTCATCCCAGCGGTTAGGGCCGAACTCGGTCCTGTTGTCGAGCAAGAACAGAGCGTGGCCGGTAGGGTAAGGGTCTGGGCGGGGGTCAGATGGGAGGTGGCAGACACCATCTTCGCACCAAATGGCCATGACCCTGGGGCACAGCTCCGACGGAATCGGCTCAGCTGTGTAGTTGCTAAGCGCAGTGACAGAGGCTGCGAAGTGAGGAAGCAGCCACTCAGGAATCTTCTTCTTCTGCTCATCGCCCTCTCCAAGCAGTCCGATGCTAGCGAACCAGGCGTGCAAGCTCTGGGGAAGGGGCTCGATTGTGACGGGGCAAGGAGCGTCGATGATGATGAGGTTGGCGACGCGCTCGCCGGCCTGAGTAAGCTGCACGACGATCTCGTAGGCAATGACACCGCCTGCTGACCAACCAGCCAGGTTGTAAGGACCCTTAGGCTGGCGTTTCTTCATCTCGTCGATGAACTTGGTCGCGATGCCATAGACGCCGCACTTGTACTCCTCAGGAGTCTTCATGAATGGGGAGAAAAGGCCCCAAACAGCGAAGCTGGACCCAATATCGGAGATCCCGGTGTAGGATGTGGCACTGCCACTTCCATCAGGAATCATGAAGAGCTGGTGAGTGGCAGACTTCCGGCCCTGAAGGAGCAGTGAAGAAGCCTTGCGGTCCGGGTAGTCGTCGACAACGTGACTTGGGCGCGGTGGCTTGGTAATGCTGGCGGTAACCATGGATGGAGGTATTTGGCCGTTTGGTGCCTGCAAAGGGATCTCAGACTTGGTCTGCTTTGGGCTCACCGGCTTAGAGACAACAACGGTCTTTGGTGCAGCTGCCTTCTTGGGAATCTCGGAAATACCAAGGGCACGCTCAACGTCCTTCAAGGAAGGGTTGGAGACGAACAGGTCGGGGGAAATGTCAAGGCCCGTCTTCTCTCGGAGATTTCCCAAAATAGACAAGCTCATGAGTGAATCCATGCCCAAGTCGGCCAGATTAGGAGCCGCGATGATCTCCTCCTCTTCAACACCCATCTCCTCAGCGATGGTCTCTCTGATGGCCGCCTGGAGGTCGGCGTTGCCGCTCTTAGCGGGAGAGGCGCTCTTGAAGTCCGCATCTTCGCTCTCATTATCTGGCGTAGTGACGTTGGAGTCGGACTCCACGAGGTCAGGAGTCTCCCCAGCTTCCGAACCGGAGTCCTCCGCGGAAGACGCGCCTGCGCCAGCCTCGACCTTTTCGAATTGCTGCAAGTAGGTCTTGAAAGCCTCGATTGTGGGATGGTCAACGAAGACGGAAGAGGCGATTTCGAGGTCCAGATCCTCGCGAATCCGGCCAGAGACAGTAAGACCCATGAGTGAGTCAACACCGAGGTCCGCGAAGGCGATGTTGTCAGCCAGCTCGTCATCGCTCACACCGATTTCCTTGGCGAGGATGTCCATGACTTCCGTGATCACGGAAGTGAGCTTCTTGTTGACTTGAGAGATGTTGGATGGAGTGAGAATCTTCTTCTCCTTCTTGGCGGGTGCGGCCTTAGCAGCAGGAGCAGCAACTGCCCGATGAGCCGGTGCAGCATTTCCAGCGGCGGCAGCGCCTCGCGGTGGCAAAATCATGTTGAGGACCTTGCGGGGGATGGCCTGGAAGCGGATGTCGCCGGTGATACCAATGAGTCTGTCTCCGTCAAAGACATAGGCATCACCTGACATCATCTTCGAGCCCTTGACCGCTTGCATTCGAATGTAAGTGCGGTACTCCTTGTTTGCATCCGGTGTCTCGGTGAATCGCATGGACTTCCAGCCGTGAGAAATGAAGACTTGTTCACGAGAGTCAACAGCATCAGTGCCGTTGATGATGAAGCCTGAGATATGGCATAAACTGTCAATCCAGTACGGGCTGAAGTTGAAGTTGCCGTCCCTCTCGGTCGTCTGGAAGACAACCTTGGCTGTGGCCTCGCAGGTTTTGCTGTCGAGAATTACCTCTTCCATGCCGCGGTAGCGTTGGTTGTAATCGACGCAGGCGGCGAAGAGCTTGTATGCGAGTCCACGCCCAATCTTGGAAGCCTGACCGGCCTTCTCGGCGGCCTTTAGAGCATCGATACGTCCCTTGATGAGATAATCGGATCGCTCAAACTCTCCAGCCCAATCATCAGTGTTGCCGTACTGCACCTTGCAGGTAGCATGCTCGACCCTCTTGGCACCCTCACCAGTGGTAAACGCGCACTCAGCAGTGCCAGTTGCGATGTTGGCCGTGACCTTTAAGCGCAGAATATGGGCTTCCAGCGTCTCGTCAAAGATGAGCGACTTGGGAACCTCCATGTTTCCAACATTGCAGCCAATCTTCTCGGTCCCAGGGCGGACCAGCTTGTGGGCATAATCGCAAACAGTCATAGCCATGTCCCCATAGAGAGAAGACGGGCACAAAGGAGCACCATTGACGAGGTGACCAGTGACAGCAAGACGCAAGTCCTCACGGGACAAGTTAGACTCAATCTCGATGATTGCAACGTCACCCTTGACCTCTTCGCTGATGATCTTCTGGACTGAAGTCGTTGACAGCTTTGGGATGACAGGTGCGCTAGGGCTAGCTGGAGCAGGCAGTGCACCACGGTTCTTGGTTAGACTCCAGTCGCCGCTGTACTGCAGCCAATAGTTCTTCTCATCGAAGGAGTAGCTGGGCAGATCCAGAATGCGAACAGATCCAGAGAAATCTCGGTGGAAGTCGTTCCAGTCCATGTTCATGCCAGCAGAGTGAAGAGTGCAGAGAGAGGCGCTTAGAGTCTTGTAAGGGACCTCGTTGCGGCGAACCGTTGGAACGGCAATAGTAGCAGCACCGAAAGCCGCCTTGACCAAGTTGGCGCATACTGGGTGAGGCCCAATTTCGAGCCAAACAGTCTTCTCGTTGATGACTCCGGACTGCTGCGCATCAACGAGACCTCCAAGGAAGTTGACCGCCTCGCGAGCGTGCTGTCGGAGATAGGCCGCATTAATAGGCTCGGACTCAACCACCTTGGCGAGGAGAGGTGAGATGATTGGAACTTGAGCAGCACGGAAGGTGACCGACTCAGCAATCTTCTCAAAATCGTCCAGGATTGGGTCGACTTGAGCGGAGTGGAAGGCGAATGGTACGTTGAGCTGCGTGCACCTGAAGCCGGCGCCACCAAGCTCAACTGATAGGGTGGCCATCACAGCAGTCTCACCCGCTAGAACAGTCTCGCGAGATCCGTTGATACAAGCGACGGTAAAGTTGTTGGATTGAGCTCCTCCAAGGGCCCCAATGACAGCTTCGACTGAGCCCTGGACAGCAAGCATAACATGCGTGAACTTGGTACACTTCTCCATGAGGAGACGAGCGCGAGAGCCAACCAGGTAAATGGCATCGCTCGCAGACAGCACGCCAGCAATATTGAGCGCCGTATATTCGCCCAAGCTGTGACCCATAACCACACTGGGCTTGATACCCCAGGACATCCAGAGTCTGGCCAGGGCCATCTCGAAGGAGCACAGCCCGAGCTGAACAAGGAGTGGAGATAGCTGTGACATGTCTTGTTCGCTGCCATCAATGAGTGGCATGAAAGATGGAAAGCCGTGTATTTGGGCGAGGTCGTTGAATTCGTCAATGCTCTGGCGGAAGACAACATGGTTGGCGTAAAACTCCTTGCCCAAGCTAGCATAGTGAGAGCCTTGGCCGGTAAAGAGGAAAGCCACCTTGGGTTGCTCTGGTAGTACGGGCGAGAAACTCTCCTGCAGTCGACTCGAAATCGCCAGACGAGCCTCGAAAATATCAGACACAGCCACGTTCATGCGCCAGTAGTGCTGGATCTTGCGGGCGGTGGTGGTGTAGGCCAAGTGGGAGAGACGAGTACTAGGGTGATCCTCCATCCACGTGACCAATCGCTCGGCATTCCGGATCATAGCGGCCTTGGACTTGGCAGTAATTGTGATGATATGGTGGCTTCGAGGATCCTCGGATGACTGCTGTAGTCTGGGCGCGTCCTCCAACAGCAAGCCAGTGTTTCCACCAGCAGCGCTGAAGTTGTTGATGAAGACACGACGAAGTTTACCGTCCCTTCTCTTGAAAGGAGTGTTGTGGAACGCAATGTTGACATTGCGCTCAGAGAGGTCCTTGGGGAAAGTCTTATTGATCTCGCCCTTGATACCAACGTGGGGAGGGATCACATTCTTCTGAAGCATCATCAGGACCTTGCAAAGCGCAGTAATACCCGATGCAGCCTCGCCATGACCGACATTGGCTTTGATAGCCCCGAGATACAGTGGTCGGTCTGCTGGGCGCTTCCTATCCGCTGGGGCGAATACGCTGGTGACTGAGATCATCTCAGTTCCATCACCGGCTTGAGTGCCGGTACCGTGCATCTCAACGTAATCGACGTCATGTGGATCAACACCGGCCTCATCAAGAATAGCCGTCGACAACACGGACTGCGTAGGTCCGTGTGGGTGGGTGATGGAAATGGCGTCGGCAGAGTGGTTGGTGGCTACACCAAGGATGACGGCCAAGATGCCGTCCTGGTCAGCCTCGGCATCCTCCAAGCGCTTGACAATTACTGAAGCGCAACCATCACCGCGGCAGTAGCCATCTGCATCGTTATCGAAGGTAGCGCAAGGTCCCTTCTTTGAAAGGAATTGTCCTCTACTCAGACCGGCGAAAATATCGGAGTTGGTCATGCATGAAAGACCGCCAACGATGGCAGTGTCACAATCGCGCGCCCAGAGAGAAGAGCAGGCCACGTTCATGGCGGCGGCACTGGACGAGCAGGCAGTGTCAATGTTGAGACTGGGACCGCTGAAGCCGAAGTGGTAGTTTATCCGACCAGGCCCGAAAGCTCGGACACCGCCGGTGATGTAATAAGTGTCCACCTCTTGGGCAGCGTTGATCTCTCGCCAGTCGTCGGAAGTCTGTCCATAGAATGTACCTATCCGGTCCAGCTTAGTTGATGCGGTCCTGTTCGGCACGTAGCCAGACATCTCAAGGGCTTCGTAGGCCGTCGTCAAAGCCATTCTTTGCATAGGATCAGTTTGGAAGGCCTCTCGTGGGGACATGTTGAAGAAGCGCGGGTCGAAGTGGCCAGGCTTCTCAATCCAACACCCATAAGGTGTGTGACTGGTATTGACGGCCTTTCCGGTCGGGTCGTAGTGAGTAGCAACAGGGAATCGATCCGCAGGCACAACTCGGTGAACGTCCAGACCCTTCTCAAGCAGCTCCCAGAGTTTCTCGTGGCTGGCTGCGTCGGGGAAACGGCCAGCCATTCCCACGATGGCCAACTTGCCCCTGCCCTTCGAGCCGTGGTTGCCAACGCTCGAAGAGGTGCTTTCTCTCGTGATCTGTGGAGGGTTGCGGAGGATGATGTTGTTTGAGGTTTTGCTCTTCAAGAGATTTGCCAGTGTGGCGGCATTCTGCGTCGGGCCGAAAGGCATAATAATGAAAGTCTTGTTTTCATACTGCCTTGCTACCTCAACGCCCCGATCCAAGAACTTGTTGAACATGAGAGTGTGGTTCAAAATCTCATAAACCACTCTTTGCATGAGAGCGATAGTATCAATTTCTCTGATCCACTCGCCAGTCGAGCATGACATTATTGGAGATCTCGGCTTAGTGTTGTGAAAGACATCCTTGACAGCATCATCTTTGATACGCAGAATTTTGGCCACATCTGCGGATGAGTGCAGGTGAGCAGCATGATACGGGCCGTAGACGGGAATTGCTGTGGGCTTAGTGGAAAGTTGGCCGGAAGCGAAGAGTGTTTTCAATGTCGTCGGTGGGCCAGAGATGGCAACACTATTGACTGACACTGCGCTCACATATGCGCGACTGGTAGATGAAAAATTCTACAACCAAGTTAGCCACTGTAACACCCTATCGGAATTCAGACTCTCGTACCTTATCCTTGTTGAAGATCTCCAGAGTTGCTTGTGCGTTGTCACCAGATATGCTAGGAAGTATATAGGTCCAGCTTTCTGAACGCTCCGATGTCGAGGGACAAAGACGCTCAGCCATGGCGGCGACGTGGCTGCCAGTGCGGAACGCCATCAAGACAACCTGAACGGCGACCGGCACCAGGGTTGAAAGAGTCGGGGTAGATGTGATGGCTGCTGCAGCAAACATGCCTGAGCAAAGTCCTGCAAAGAACATTTGATCATGCGGCATAAGGAAATCTTCATAATTCTTCTCGGCATAGCTACTTGCTGATTAGTAGATGGCTTGTTGAATCATGACAATCAACATACTCGATGTAGTGGGCCAACTGTGATGTAGCAAGAAGAGCTCCATCGAGGCCAGGATGCTTCAAAATCTGTGCGTGATACCTCTCGTTTAGGTTTTGCAGACTATTGAATAGGGGCAGTTTAGATCTTTCCAGCCTCGGCAGCGCCTCCACTTCCTTCCTCAATCCGTGAAAGACTTGCTCGAGGAAAGCGTTGGCGAGGATGCCTCGGTTTGGCTGGCGGAAAAACTCGGCGAGGAAGCCATGTGTGTCGGTTGACTGGTCCCCAAAAAGGAGGAATGCCAACTGATCAGCAGCCATGATGCAAGACGTGTGGGAGGGCGAAGTAGCTTGGCGGGAACAGATGACAATATCAAGGCTCATGGTGGGCGCGGCTCAGGCCTATATAATCTCAACGATGACTAAAACTTAATATAAGTCCAACATTGCGATAAACATGCATCCGATCAGGCAAGGAGTGACGCATGAAAGGCAATCGATGTACCTGTGCCTGTGCGTCTTTGCTCCTGCCCCTTTCCCACCGCCAGACTAGCAGTCCGGTGCAGCGGATCGTCGGTGACCGAAGCGCACGAAAACATGCCCATTTCCCTTCGTATCTGGACCAAGTCATCATCTCAAGAGGACGTGAATGGGTGTAAGCCTGCGGTTTCTAAATCAGGCTTGCCTTTGCGCCAGATCAAGCGCCGCCATCCTGTCCGGTTTTAGCAGCAGCCTCGAAGTCAGGAACATGCGCAAATGTCATAACCTCGGATGAAGTCTGACAGGCAGCATCATGGCTCCACTGCCATACGGGTCTGGCGGAATGAGCTCGTACTCGCCCTACCGTTTCAAGAACCAAAAAGCTGAAAGGCAGTGCCACTATCATGTTGGGGCATCAACGGTGAAACACCAGGCCTACTTCGTATGGGTTCTCTCGCAAAGTGTGGCTTCTGAGCCGGCAGTATGTCGCTCGGTGCAGCAGGTTGGGCCTAATCCTAGAATGGCATCCCTCGGCCTGGGCGAAACCGTGGGCAGAGTCGTCAGGCAGAGCCTAGTGCAATGGCACCGGACGATGAAGCTTGGATCGTGCCTCAGTAAACGTGAGAAAGTGCTTAGTCCAGGTATCCACGCCGGACTACTGATTCAAAGGCACGCGCTGGCGCCGCACGCGTGAGCCCCGGACAAGAGTTTCGGACATCCCCAACCAACCCGCCTGCCTTAATGCTGTTCAGCCACCCGCGCTCGAGATCGATCGAAATAGGTCATGAGGGTGGTCCGAGATGTCGTTCGTCGCAGCCGCAGTAAAAGGCTTTAGACTTGAGTCAAGTTGGGTGCTAGTTACCATGAGAAACTCATCTTTGGATTTGTTCGTCTTGGAATGTCGTCGGAAAAGGCTCAGTGATTACGTAAGGCAGTAGTTGAGCCGCAATCTGCCTCAGTAGCGCCGTGACCCCTGCTTAGTTGGGATCAATACCGGCCGCTCGGGCTGCAACGTTCACCGGCTCAGGGGTCCAGGGTCTCAGGGCCAGTGCCAAGGGTAGGGGAATATCAAACCTACAGTACATACTTTCTAGTATTTGCACTTCCCCACACCGCAATATTTTCCTTGATAATTATGTTCGGAAACCTCCCCGTATGCATGCCTTTATTGGTGGCGGTCCGTTGCAAATTGTGAAGTCATTGACTCAACCAGCATTCACTGTAATTCGTCACAGAAACGGAGCAATGTGATGCAGTCGATTAGCGGCGAGGGCTAGCAAATTCTTGCCCTTTCGTCAGTTTCCCAAGCATCCTACTAATTACATGTGAAGACCAGCACGATTTTATCGAGGCAGACCCCACTTTGCGCTTGAGCATTCATGCTCGTCACCACTGAACGATACACGCTAGAACTAGTCGAGTCTTCAAGCGGAAGCATTGACTTTGCTTTGAACCGGACCGCCATTTCGTTCCAGAAGTTGAAACTCGAACTTCTAGCTTATCTTCACGAGATGAACTACTGGACCGTCGAGAAAGTAAACGATTCTTAGCTGCGGGATGTCTTGTTTCTGGTCAGAGTCCGTGAGCCCTTAGTCGTTTCTATTTCAACCAGCTGACTCTCCGTTCGGAAACAAGTTGGAAATAATCCAGAGGTCAAATAACGGGTAAACGGTAAAACTGTCGGCAGACAAAACTAGACATAAATGACATATTGGTACACATTGCTGAATATGCAGTCACTTCTTTAGCCTGAAGTAATCTATCATACTAGCACCGTCCACGGAACCCAAACTTGAGCCGGACTTCCGAGGCGACGGCTGCCACCTAGAGGTGCTTGTAAGCATCAGCCCTGGCATGCGCACTCTACCGAAACGAATCCGTTTGGCATGCGAGACCACTCTTTTTGGACGGATGCATGTGGTAAGAATTTGTGCGCACCATGTTCTCGCATGGAAACATGAGATGAGGATATACTCATGCAAGTTTTATGTCATCATGTCGGCTGTCAGCCTTTAAATCTTCTTGCATACGTCATAGCCACATTGCTGACTTTTGCTAAGCCCCGAGGTGCCATGTTGCTGTCCATGTTGACCTGACAGCTCGGATGCTGTCACTGTCAGTAAGCAAGGGTCTCAGCCCGCCCAGGTGACTGCATGATGTATGAACAATTTAAAATTATCCGGTAACAGGGCCGTTGTGGTTCTCCAGCGGCCTTCCGCCTGCGGTGGCAGGAGACCGCACAGAGCCGGAGTTGTGCTCAACGCCATGCTCCGCCCATACAGCCTAATCGTGCAGGCCGCATTTGTCCGCGGCGCATTGCATTGCTTTTGGAGTCGAGATGAGATCTGGAGGAGCATTGAAAGAACTGGACTCGCCGGCGCTGCTTCGGTGCTCACATATGTCATGCAGCTCGAAGGCCCGACAGAGAACGTGCTACGGAATACGGCTGTGCCTCGTCGTTTAAAGTACCATATCCACAGCCACACGGCCATCAACCTTCTAGAAGCTACTCTCCCCTCTCGTAGATCGCGTAGTCCGTGGTGGGTGGTCATCACGGCGTGTTACCCCCAGGCATATCAACAAATCACGGACCTCGTTCGTCTAGCGCGGACGAGCCGCCGGATTCAAAGAGAGAAAACCGCCGTCCACATATCAGACGGTGGCACGACAGTATTGATTTTAGACACGTGCCATTGTTGTCTGCTACTTGGCATAAGATGTGCAATTCGAAATCCTTTTCGACATCACACAAATACAGACTTGCAGCGCAAATTCGCAGGCACTCTGATGTCAACATCAAAGTCAGCCTCACCACTGAGTCCGCTACTGCTGACTTGGAGGGGTTCAAACGATGTTCCGAAATATGTCCGTCTCGGATAAGACACTGTCCAACAGGCATTGGGGAAACAGTTGTACAGACTGGCAGGCCTAAGATCTCGTCATCATGCAATGAGTACCGAGCACGCTTGTCTTTAGCTCATGCTGTCAGCCAGCTGTGCCGGCTCAAAGTGGGGAGTCCGGGCACATGAGCAACAACATATACATACCTGTCTCCCACAAGTGGACAAAGGATGAGCATGTACATCAAAGACGTTATTCTGCTCGATATGGATCCGGAAGAACGCCAACCACTGCTCGCAGCTCCGGTGATGGCGTCTTTCAGGTATCAAAGAATCGAGGAGGAACGTGAATCACCACTTGTGAGATTCAGACGCTTTCTTGAACAATGTATTCCCAAGGACATTTTAGCTGTGCTTCTTTATATGCCTATGTAGCACCTTTGTTGAACAAAAGGTAGGTTTACATCTAATCCTCCTCGATCTGTCACCGCATTGAATTACATGGTCTGACTACAATCCAGTACCACTCCTTACCCGAATATATTCGCAAAGAAATCTTTACAAGGCGATGTTGCATACATTACGCTCGAACTATGTTGTGCAAGCCAATCTCTGAGCGGAATTTGCCCGATCGCGACTTCAACGTGGAAGAAGAGATCTGGGCGACGGTGGCAGACGGCTCGAACAGAGCACTATATCACAGTTAGTCACACTCATGCTCTTCAAAAAAGCCAAATTGAGACTTACCCAGTGTACACAGGCGGAGACACAAAATTCATCCCCGTGGTGTCGAACACATTCACCGTATTACCAGCGGCGTTACCGCGGTAGAAATTACCCTGCGACTTGCAAATATCAAGGTGGGCTTGCGGAGTCCGCAAGTTCCGGAGCTGCTCCGGGTCTTCAATGATCGTCGCTGTTAAGCCCATCTCCACGTGCCACTCGATATGGCAGTGGAACAGCCACACGCCGGGATTGTCGGCCGTGAAGCGAATCACTGCGTAAGAGTTGCCGTTGACGTTAATGGTGTCCTTGGATGCCGGAGTCGCGGGCGCGTTAGTCCTTCCTGGCCATTGGCCGGCGCCGCTGGCGGGTCGCTCGATAATCTGGAACTGGTGGCCATGGAGATGGAAGGGATGGGTTCCGGCGTCCAGATTGTTGACAATGAGCTCAACGATGTTACCGGTCGATACAATGAACGGGTTAACTTGGCCGTATATAATTGGGTTCGTGTTGGCGTAGCCAGTGGTTGCGACGCTGTATAAGGTTGGCACTTTTTGGTCCACATAAGGCTTGCCATTAAAGCAGGCTCGGGGGATATTGTTGCTATCGAAGCAATAGGTGAAGTTCAGTATAATTCTCTGAGTGACAGGGCCAAAGGCTCTTTGTCGGTCGAGGCTGGTAAATTTGGAGTCGTCGGCGACACTGAAGGCGCTGACCACATCGACAGCAGTGGTCGCAGCAGAGGGATCCGTAACGAGATAACCAGTTTGGTTAAAGTTCCAGGAGATGGGCAGCGGCGTCGCGTTGGGGTTCAAGTAGTCTGCATTGAGGTCCAAAGCAATGAGAAATGGATAGTTGCCTGTATCATTGCGCTTGGGCGTAAGAAGTACGTCGTATCTTTGTGCAGCTGCCAGACGGATTTGGTCTGCATTAGTTGGCGTGATGTACGAGCCATCTTGCATAATAATCTGCATGGTGTGATCCTTGAAAGTAACCATGGCTCCGGCGAGGGCCGAGAAGTTGATGATCCGAATGCGGTAGGTCTTTCCCCTCTTGAATTCAATTCGAGTGCTGCCTCCTTCGTTCACGATGAGGCTATCAGGGAACGGAGGGATAAATCTTGTGTTGTTCGGTTGAAGCATCGCCTGTGCAAGAGGGATCGTCTGGCTGTGATACCTGCATAAAAATAAGTCAACACTTGGGGCAATTCAAACATAGCTATGTACATACCAGTCTGAGACGGTCAAGACAACTTCTTGGTCGACATGAACCGTGCAGGGGTCTTTGGGGTCGTGAACGATGAGGGGTCCTCGCAGTCCGTCAGGGTATTGGCCCATCACATGAGAGTGATACCAGAATGTGCCTGGCAGATCGACCTATCAGAATCGTTTATCAGCCATGGCAATGACTTCGAAAACGACATGCGCGATTCTATACACATACCACAAACTGATAGGTGAACGAGGAGCCGGGAGGTACGGCGCATTGCGTGGCGGAAACCGGTCCGTCCATCTCGGGAGAGCCATATTGACTGATGCCGTGGAAATGCAGTCCTGTCGTCTGATTAAGCAGGCTGTTGTGTAAGTTGACAATGACCGTGTCGCCAACATTGGCCTCAACTAAGGGACAGGGCCATTGCTTGTTGATCCCGATCACTGGCCTAGAGAACCCATCTGGCGCGGCTGTCACCCAGTCGATAGTCCAATCGTAGGTCACAATGGCTGCCGATACGCCCCCAACCCAAGCCAGGAGCGGCATGATGCAAGGGACACGCATTGTGTTATGTGAGTGTAATGATGGCGCAGATTTTTGCGGGAACCTCTGCTCACAAACGTGCAAGCAAACAATTGCGATGGCAAAAGCACGCAAAGAGTGTACGATGAAGAACGACTTGTAGAGGAAGCATTCCCTCGATACCTTCGAAAGCAAGCGCAGGCCATCATTTTAAACATGCAGATCATCGTGTTCAGCTACACAATGCATGATCCGCCAGTTTGTCCGACGATCTTTGTGGGCGGCCATACCGTTAGGCAACTACAACGAGCCGCCTGTCAACAAGCATATAATTAATGTCACTGTGCCCACCTGGGCACCAACACACCGGTAGGGTTGCATCGGGAAGGGCTGAGATGGCACGGTCCTCTTCACCCTGGTCATGGCCAAGTAGGAGCAGTGGGCGTCAAGACATTCAAGACGACGAATTTGCGCGTTGTGGGCGGGTAAATGTCTTGAAGAGTGCGTCACGCCGTACAAGCGCAAAAAGTAAATGGTGCTAGATACATCCTTGTCGAAATGAAGGCCTTTCACCCGTTAGAGAAAAGTAAATCTTGGAGAGTGGCCGAGATTGGTATCGCCGCACCGGACCAAGCCCGCCTCAGGCGGCGGAAAGGCTGTCGCCGACCGAGCCGGACCCGGCCCTCCTATACTTTGGCGGTACCAAATCCAGTAGCTTCGCTGCCATCAGCTTCGATCTTGGCTTGGACAGGCAGCCATGAGTCGACAAGGTCTAATGACAAGGTAGCATTCGAGAAGCCGACAAAAAGGTGGACAGCACGAGAGACATTGAGGTGTGGTACTGGCCATGTTACCACCCTGTCAAAACATTCCGTCTGTTGACGGGCGTGTGGCTTGAGATCCGAGGTTTGCATGAGGCGAGGGCGCCCAGACGGTCTGACTATCTGTGTCGTATTTAGAAGGAAGAAGATGGAGGGGCACGAAAAGAGACCCATCTCGGCAAGCCCATCTCAGTATAAGGGGTCAAGCTCACCCACTCACCACCACGGGAGTGGCTTGATAAGAGCCTTTCGTGGAGATAAGCTATTCGGGAGTTATGTGCCTTCCCATGGCATCAAGCATGTCGACGACGAGATTCCGAAGCCATCTCAGCCCCTCGATAGTTTTGTGGCCGCCTGTAAAGCTGTCACCTGAGTAATTGACACTTCAGACGAAGAGGCTGGATGCCACTCACGCTCGCGATCTGACAGGCTGTCAAGGTAGGCCTAAGTTTCTGCCAGCGATGGATAGCTGCATTAGAACGGTCTCCGGTACAAGAGATCTAATGCACGCCAGCGTCTTCCAAGTGGTACCAAAGTCTGTACGCTGCCAGCTGGTAGGCAAGCCTTGAGAAAGCGAGGACGGCCGCATACTCGGGACCGGCCTGAAAGACTGACACGTCTGTAGTAAAGGCGCCCTTCAGCATCCCGTTTTCTCAATGATCACAAAGACCTAAAAGCTGACGAGCTGAAGGTTTGTGTTATGGTTGATGGTTGGAGGAGGATGGAGTGACGTTGAAAGAAGCTCGGGAACCGGGGTGGAGCTTGCGGCGATCGTACAGGGGTTCAGGGCAGGGACACCCAGGCTTAATACCATGTACTGCAGTACTTTAAGTGCCTAGTACTGTGCAGTATGCACCTAGGTAGCATTGGCCCTCCTCTTCTGGGCCACGACGGTACTGTGTGAAAACCCGGCAGACTTGTTCAAATAAATCAGGTGCGATCATTCAGGCTGAGGCCCAGTATCCCAGAATTTAGGAGCGATTGGGCCGGTGGTGCAGTGCCCCAGAGCTGATCATACGAGAGCCCAGTCGCGACGCTGTCCAATTTATCAACCCGTGGTCGTCTGTCAGTCAAACGCTTCTTTCCACAACAAATCCAACCCTCACCAAAACTAGATTTTAAAAAGAAAAATCCCCCGGAAACTGCATAGAAAAAGTAAAGGCACCAATACTGTGCTAGTTTACAGAAGCAACTCGAGCAGGAGAGGCGTAGTCTGCACATTGTGGCGGTTTCCAATAGCAACTCGACCCGCGCCGAATATGGCTACGCGCTTGGCGCCACCTCTAGAAACAGATCTTGTGGGCTTCACTCTGCCCTGCTCGTCGACGTCGTGCCCACACGCAGCGACAGGACGTTGACACATCCTACTCAGCCACCTGAGCTTATCGGGCTACACCAGCCAGCATCGACCAGCTCCCAAGGAATGCTCCCCTCCTGCGGTATCGGCACCCGTTGCAAGCGCCGGTTCGGCTCAGATATAGTGCAGCATATTCCCGAGGGTATGAGATCTTCCATGTCGCAGCGGTAGCAAGAACCTCATCCAAGCATTGTGACAGCAGTCGTGAAGACGTCTGACTGACGGTCCATGGTCCTCTGCCAACCGAGTTTTTGCAAGGCTGGAAATCCCGGCGAGGATCTTGGGTGTGACAATCCTCCCGGTAACTATCCTCGGACTCAAAACAAGCTGGCACGCCGCGAAGGACAGGACTGGGACAGGCTGCTGCGACGATGCCACACACACAGCTTCGCACCGGCAGCCTCAGCACGTGGGAGACGCGAAGCCCCCTTTTTGACGGGATACTGCGTTCGTGCAAGCCGGCCCGTATCACACGGCTGCTGGCAGCCCCTCACGTTCTTGACCAGTCAATGTTTGACTGTTCGCCAATGCGTCTTGTAATCGGAGGAGCACGAGAATTCCTTGCGCGGGTATCATTCCCCTACATGACAGACTAGCTGCCAGTGCGGTTAGACGATCGCGGAAGCAAGTTTCCGCCATTTTCGATCCCCAGTCATCTGCTCGCAGTATTGCCGTTCGCGCCGCGCAGGCAGGTTATGTGCAGCGATCCGGACTGAACACTCCTCTCTGCGATGATGACACGGCCTCGCGATAATATCGCAAGAGTGATGATGACGGGCCGCGGGCGAGGCCTCCCTCGAGAACAAGCCCAAAGTGCTTGTCGCACAGCCAGAAGATGGTACGAAGCAACTGCAGACGTTGTCCAGGAAGTTGTGGGACACTTGGCGTATTCCAAAGTGGGCAGGAGAAGAGTCACGCCATACAAAGGTGGTGAGTATTTCCGTTTGACAAGAGAGAGGCGTGGGCAGGTCCAGGGGCTGCGTGTTGTGACACAAGAGCTAAATTTGTGCGATGTATGGCTTGTGCTGTTGCATCTCGAATCGGCGAGGAAGGCACAAGAAGAAGGTCGCTTGACTGTCTTCCATCTTCATGTTCTGCTGAATACGACCGTCAGTCCATCTTCCGCACGCTGTGAGGAGAAATGAATACGTAAATGAGATCACCTGAGACAGTATGGTTTAACAGACCTTGAGACCCACGTCCAAAACAGGACCCGCGGGAATTCGGACTGTCATACTCTACGACCTTTGCCACGAGACTTGTCTTGTCTCCAGGGCCTTGCAGGCTGATCTGGGCGGTCTCGGGTGCTTCCTCGCATTAGTTACACGAAAAAGAGGATGCGAGAAACATTCTCCGGGTCGTGGGATTGCTCTTTGGGACTAGTCCTCGCCTGATGATTAGCTCGATAGTGCCATCATCTCGGTCGTCCGGAGCAGAGGTTGCCGTTTTCATGTTTACTCCGCACTTATTGACGTCCATTATGAATTTGTGTAATCTGTGGGATATCTGCGATCTCAAAGGAGCATTGATTCGTCTCCGTCGTAGGAGGTACCTGAAGGACTTCGTAGGCGCGTGTTGTGAAGCAAATGAATAGTTCTCAGTTTAACAGCGTCCAGCCATGTCGAAAATGCCCATGCCCAGCCCAATCATCCTATGCATCATCACTCATTACAGCCCTTCAGCATTTAAAACAGCACCTCCCTCACCTTCCCTGTCCGGCCAATCTCATACTCCACCCACCGCGCCAAGCCCCTCCTCCCAGTAACCAGCAACGCGCCCGGGTTCACAACATGGCAGCCCTCGTACGTGATACAAAAAGCCGGCGCGGTCGTGTCCACAAGCACCATCGCCGTCGGCAGCGGATACAGGTGCATCGGGCTCGCGTAGTCCCAGTGCACAGGGCGGATCGACTGACGAAATGGCGCGAGGTAGCCTTGATCCAACACCGTCTTCACGAGCTTGCGCGCCGCGAGCACGTCGTATGGGACTTCAGGTGCGGTGGGCTTTTGCTTCTTGCGCGGAGACGCCGGGTCGACGTCCATGAGGTCGTCCTCGTCGCCGTTGTCAGATGGGGCGCCAGCAGCGCCAGACATGGAGACGTCGTCGGCTTCAGGAGGCTCGTCGCGGTTCTCGGCGTCTTCATCGACGTCCGCGTTGCGAGGCTTCTTTAATCGCACGGCCGACCGCCTGAGTCGGGCTGTAATGTCGTCTCTGAAAAGTACAATTTCGTGACATGGTCCGAATAGACTCAGTCTGGCCGGATTCGATGTAAATACTGCTTCGCCGCCACTTCCCTCTTCTCTCTTCCCACTTTCATTGTTCGCACTGGCGAAAGCCTTCCTCACTCTGCTAGTGAACAAGTCTGGAACCGATTTCCTGGGAAGAGGTGTAGCTGCGCCCGCAGAAAATGCTGATGCCCACCCGTCGTTGTCGCCCGGCACAAATACAAATGTGGCAGATGTCAGCAGCATGGGAAACTCGGCGAGCACCGCAGCTAAGGAGTCAAAGTATTCCTTGTATTCGACGCTGCCGCCACTGCCTCCTCTTGCCATAACCGCTTGTTGTGTGAAATTGCCCGTAAAAACAAAGCAAAGTGGTGTCGCCCCCTCGGGCTCGTTTGCGTAGCTAGAGAGAATCTTCTTGACAGCTTGTAGTGTTTGCGGCTGATCTAGGTTGATCTCACCGAGCACCACAGCTCTGCCTCTTCCGCGATCCGGATCATCTTCTGTCAGTGGCCTACGAAGGACTCTCTGCTCGACTTGGCGCATCTTCGAGCCTGTAGCCCGCTCGCTGCCGACGCCGAGGAAGTCGATCCAGCCAAATCCACCGCCGATTGTATCGCTGTCGGGACCGCTGACGCCCAATGTCACCCGGCGCTTCTCACAGGGTGGTTGTCCAATGAAGAAACCTTGAAAGCGCCCGCCAATGACGCCTCCAACGCCAGAGCCTCCGCTTAATCCAACTTTGCTGCCAGCTGCTCCGTCATCGTCCTCTTCGTAAACGCCGTCAACTAGAACGATCATACCGGGCGCGAACCAAGCCGAGTCCTCGGGTATAGACTGTGCTTGTGTAAGGTCGAGCCTGATGGAGCCTGTGAGGTCGCTGATCGCTAAGCTTCCGGTAGGCAAGACTGTAAGCATCCCGAGGAGCATATGGTGGCTGCCGTGGCGGCCAAGTAAATTCGCAAGAGGGGTAATCTTGTGGAATTGGTGGCCTGGATCATGGCGGTTCGTGGAGGATGACCGTGCTGAGGCGACAGCAGAAGTTTGGAAGGATTCGTTTCGTAGAAGACGTTGGTGAATGACGTTGAAGCGATTTCGAAACACCGTTGTCTTATGAGATGCCGGTGGCATGAGGGAGGGTTTCCTCGTCTCTCTGTCAAAAGTCCCCGTTAGCATGCTTCAGCGTAGTGCGCAGGAGGCCAGCACCTACTTCTCGAAATGCTTCTTGTCCACATTGTATATAAATCGTGGCTGTTCCATGGCATTTATAATCTTCAGCCACCTCCTTGGGTCCCTGATATTCTCATCTTCGTTCTCGTCGACCTCGAGCTCCGACATGCCAAAACTTGTATTGCTCTCCTCACGCACTAGTGCCACGGTCGGCCTTAGCCCCATTCTTGCATTGGAAAGATCGACTCCTTTGGTCTGAGGATCCAACAGAAGACTGTTTTGCCGGCTGAGGCCTCTTGCGCCAGTGTTGATCCGCCCACCACTCATGTTGCCCTCCAGCGCCTTGAGTATGTCTTTCAGCTCGGGGCTGGCGCCATCGACAATGACGCCACCGTTCCGGCCCTTCCATGTCCGGGCGACCTCTTCTAGCACCTTCTCAGCCAGACCTTCCTCGCGCCAGCCTGACCCGCAATGTCGCCCAATGAAGGTAGCCAGCTCTTGTAGCGCGGACGAGGTCAGGGTGAGAGAGTGCTTCTTGGTGAAGGTTCGGAACGCGAGTGGTCGCAGGGTCGCAGCAGGGAGAAGGATGGGCAGAATTGGCGCCTGTTTGCTCGTCGTGACGTTGAAGGGTCGCAATGGGTGCATCGGCGTGCCAAAGGCTGGTGAAGAGGACGGCGCTTCGGCTGGAAGAGGCACGATGCCCCGGCCAGTGAACATTGCGCCGGCAACATCTTTGTGCTTCCGCCTTTTACTGGGGCTGAGATTCATATTTGTCGTATTATGCTCTCCAAATAGGCGTGTGAGTCAGTGTCAGGTAGAATATGTGGTTCGTTGCTTGTGCAGGTCGAAGGCAAAGTGCTTGGGCAGCCTGCATCTGCAAGTCAATTTACGAAAACGCGTCTCGACGACTTCAGAAACCAAAAGCGCGACGTGGGAGGCTTTCTCCCATGCGAGACTCGCAGGGATTATGGGTGCGGAGACTGCCGTTAGACACCGCTAACCAGAAGAGGTAGTATGTACAGCTTGAGAGTCTTTTGTCAGATCATCGACGTCTCAATGCTACACCACGACCATTTTCCCACATCGTTTCACCACATAAAGTTCATCCGTAATGACGTCTTCACCCCTTGCTTGGTACTCACCACCACCCTATCACAACGCAGCTACAGTACGAAAGTATCGCTTTTGGCATGGAATACCAAGCTCGCGACCAGCCGGCGCGTGGTCACCGTTGACCATGTGTGCCCGCAAAAGGGCAGTGTGTGAATCTATCCGGAGAGCGAGGAGTGGAAGAAGCTATGCTTAAGAGTCGAGCCATCTCGCGGTGCTAATGGCGCCGTGATCGACTCACTCGCCCGTGCGCCGCCTCTGTTTCGCCACCTTTCCTACTCGTGAACGCCAGAGACACTGGGGACTTTGCTGAGTGGAGGCCCACGTGTTCAGATATGCCCATTTAGTTCACTAGGCGTCTCAAGTCCCTCAGCGAGCTGACGACGAAGTCTCCTGGTACTGAGCGATCGTCACAAAACTTTGGAATGTCCAGCTCCATTCACCAATCTCGATTCTCGGAAAACGATTGCCGGCAAGAACGCATCAGATGCCGTATCGAATCCACGCTCAAATAAATGGCACTATACTCAAGCAAGATTCACGGAAGCACACACTCACGAACATCAAGTAATGAGCGTCCATTGCAGCTATCAGACTCTAAGACTAACAAGCCCCGAGTCCTGGGGCAATCAATACGTCCATGCTTTTCTTCTTTCCCTTCTGGTTATGAATCTTGGATTGTCCAGAAGAATCTTTGCCAAAACTGATTCGTTATTCTTCATCGTGGACCGTTATTCATTCTCGGTCCGCTGCTCGGCTAAAGCCCTGCAAAACAGGACGTCAGAATAGGAGAATCATCTCAGAAATGATCTCCTGATGAGTCACCTTCATCCTTCATGCCGTTCGTCGAGATGTGTCGAGCACATCTTGTTTCATATCTCAGTTGAAGAAAGAATATTCGTGAAAGTCGTAAAATCGATTGAGCGTGAGTCTTGGTGAATGTGAGATGGGTGGAGTAAGCAGTAAATGACATAGCGTCCGAAAGAAGCAGACACCAAGCTTCCAGCTCTGGTGATGCTGGTCATCAGTGCTCAACCAATCGGCAGCTCGTATGGAGTCTGATCCTCGCCTTCAATAGCCCTAGAGATTCTTCGAGCGAACACCGCGTTCATAGCTCGTATTGCCAGCCAGCAGTATGTCGAATCAAGCCGCCGCCACAATAGCTGTCAATGTAGATGTGTCCGGTAGCTTGGGGTCGGTACCATCGGTTCTAGTCAAGACAGCCACTGCATCCGCCACCTTGGCGTTGTTGTCACCCGAATCACTCGCAGACTTGCCCTTCTCCTAGGCTTGACCACCAGTCTGCTCAAGCATCTTCTGGTGGCGACGCTTCTGCTTCTCCTTGCACTTCTGAGCATAGCCGGGCTCGTTCATGCGACGAAGCTCGTGCATCAACTCCCAGTTCTGCTGGCCCGTGGTGTTGGGGACCTTGGGCTTGGGAACGTGCTTGGGAATGAAGGGAACAGCCGACGCTGTCAGCACAGTCCGAGCCCCCATGGCGCCTTGAGGCTGCGGCGCGACGGCGGTTAGGACAGCCCCCGAATGAGCTGGAGGCGTGAACGAGGGCAACGCTTGGTGAGTCGGGTTGTTGCACAGTCCCAGAGTAGGTACCTGCTGGTGAAATGGGCTGGACATAGGGGCAGGCGTAGCCGCGAGACCAGGCGGAGTGCCAAAACCAGCGAACCTCAGAGGCGCGGGTCCAGAGACGGCGCTCAGGCCCATGGGATTCGGATCCACGAGATTCGGACCGGCCGGCTGCATAGATGGTCCCGCAAAGCCGCCCCACTGGGGAAGCATTCCAGGCGGAGGTCCCTGTTGCATCGCTTGCTGGCGCATAGCGTCTTGGTGCATGTTGGCAAGCATCATGATCGGATTGTTGATGGTCTGAGGAGGCTGAGGAAACTGAGCTAGCTGGGCCAGCTGAGGAAGCTGAGGAAGCTGAGGAAGCTGAGGGGGGTACCAGGTCCCCTGAGACTGCTGTGTAGGACCGGTTGGAGGCTGGGCCATGTTTGCCAACATGCCCTGGAATTGCTGAGGCGTCAGAGGCAGTGGAGGCTTATTAAAGACGGCAGGGCGAGCCTTTACGTCTGGCATGACAGGAGTAGCATCGCTAAAGACAGCAGAGCGAATCGGACCAGTTTGCTTGGAAGGGGAGGCTGTGCTGGTGCTGGTCAGTGCGAACTCTTTGGCCGTTGGGTTGAGGATTTTCTTGGGAGCGCTCTCGTCAAAACCAGAATCGTGGGATTCACGCTTCCAATGGTCAACCTCGACAGTCTCCGAGTTCGCGCTGCAAGAAACGTCGCCACTCAGCCTCGACTGCGCACGAGTGCTGGGCCTGGAATAGACCGATGGGGTCATGTAGCCCGAATCAGACCGAACGCGAGTGCTTGTCTTGGTCGGAGTGCTTGGGCCTGCTTTCTTGGGCGCGAAGGCGACGATGGCTGGGTCGACAAACGCAGCAGGCTTTTTCGAATGCTCTCCCTGGTCTCGTCCGTGCAGACGGTTTAATAGGTTGTGGAAGCGCTGCTGCTCGTCAGAGGCGGCTTGAGCTCGGTGGTTGGTAGACTGTTGAGTGTATTGGGTTGACTTGATGGCCTCATCAGGCTCTGTGACCCTCTGCACTTCGTGATAGGGCTTCTGCTCCCTCTTTTGGTCACTCTTCAGAGTCGCAACAGGAAAGCGCCTCTTGTCAAAGCCCTGATCACTCTTTAGAACTCCACCAGGGAAAGGCTTCTTCTCAGTGCCTTGTCCACTCATCAGAGGTCCACAAGGAAAGGACTGCTTCTCCGTGTCCTGGCCAACCTTCAAAGCTCCGGAAGGAAAATGATTCTCCTGGATTGTCCGACAGTCATACTGAGCTGCACGTTGGGAGCCGGCAGAATCTTGGTATGCGCTACCATCTCTGTCGTTCACATACTTCTCTTCGGTGGATTCTTGACCAGTGCGCAGACCACGAGCCCTCTCGATGAGTCGCTGCTGAGAGACAGAAGCCGAGATGACATATGTGTTGTCGAAGGTGTTGTCGTAGGTCTCGGGCATTTTGGGAAAGGAGTGAACGCCGTGAACCTTGATGTTATCGGCGCCGTGGCTGAGGCGAATCACATCAGAATCAACGTGACGGCTCTGGTACTTATACTGGGTCTGGTCGCCGACCTCAGATGTGTAGGCTGCGTTCTCTTTGGTCTTCTGGTGGTACTCGTACTCGATGTCCTCGTCGCCGTCGAAAGGGTACTGGTGATAGCCCAATCCAGGACCATCATCACGGACGTGCAGGCCGGGATTTTGGTTGCGCCAAGTTGGAGATTCCATCATCTCTGCGAGTTTGGCGACATGACGGTCGCCTGCCTGGTACAGTGGAACCATACCCCTCTCTTGGCGAGTGCCGACGGGAGCGCTCTGAGCGTCGGGACCGTCGACTATGAAGGTCGATGTAGGAGAAGGTTGTGTATCGAGTGTGAGCTTTGGTTTTGAGAGACGAGGCACGGAGCCGCCGAGATCGAGTCGCAGGCCAGACATATTGTGTTTTTGAAGCTGGCCAAGTCAGTTGAAGTTCAATGCTGGCTGTCGACGGTCGCTTGCCGAGAACGGCGCTGTACTGAGCAGGCGAAATAGTAGAGAGAGAGGGGGGGGGGAGACAGGCAGAGGGGCTTGAGAAGCAACCACCTAAGCTTGTGGAGGATGAGGACTCTTTATGAATAAGACTCACCAGAACTCTTCAGAGAATACTAACCTTTAATCCTAGGTGAGGACAAGCCAACTGTGTTGAGTAGTGGCTTGCTGATACTGCGGTTTATGTCTGGAGAATCTGAGACTTTGTTGATCTAGAAGAATCCCTGATGGTCAGTAAAAGTTTAGCCCAGAGTTTGCAGCTCCAGGCAGGAGCAGCTGGCTGGTCGAAGCGGGCCCAAGAGGTGGAGCTATGTGCACAGAAGGAGGCGGCTCAACGTGGTTGTGGACCATGAAGCTGGTATAGATGCATCAGACCTCTCAATGTGGCATGATGAGTGAAGGTGATCTGGAAGCTAAGCTTTCAGCTTCTGCAGATGAATGTGATGATATGTTCCAAGAGAATCAAAACTAGAATATAATGATGCCAGCACATAACATCAGAAAGAGCAAGAATAGCAGGACCAGGAAGTCAACTCGCCTGTCTTGTATCCTCACAACGAGGCTGGGATGGGCTTCTTGATAAAGTCAAAGAACAGCTCTCTGTTCCTCACCGATGCAGCCGGTCTTGCAGTGGAGATTAATCAAGGACAACTCTTTCCGACGGTGTTCCAAAAGATTTGACTCAGGCCTTGGGCAAGTTCCTGGACATTTGGGTCTGGCTTGGATGTGGAAGTGGCTGAGGGAACTTGGGTGTTGCTGAAGAAGTGTGCGCACCCTCTCAAATAGAAGATTGTGAAGATACACGAGGCCAGATGCCACGCTTATGGCCGTATCCGAGTGACGTGGGTGCGGTTCTGGTTGAAGGATACCTGCAGGCAAGATCTGTCAGTCTGGCTGGTATCTTTGTGCTCATGACCGAAATAGAAACACTGTTGAGGAGCGTGGGCTGGAAGAAGTTACCCACCAGGTGAGCTGTGCCAGACTTGTCTTCAGAGGTCTTTCTTGGTGATCAAGTAGACGAGTGAGGTGAAGGTCTGGGGTGCTTGTCCTGAGTTCGAAGTTTGTGGTTTGGTTGAAAGACTGAGAAGCGCGAGCTGTCAGTGAGATAGGTCTTTGGGGATACGAGTAACAGTTCCTTCCTGAACAGTGTCACCGTAAAGCTGATACATGAAGTGATGCTACCGATTCGAGCCTTCCAACCAGATCAAGAAGCTGGCCTCGGGTCAAAGGGCGCAACAGATGATTTGTATGATGCCAAAATTGAGGCTGGCCCTTAGCATTGAGGTACTGCTGCTTACGACTTGCATTGAGCAGCAACACGCAAGTGACAATCAAGTCTGTTCTGGAAGGAAACTGTCTATCCAATCTGGAGGAGCAGAAATCCTGAGTGTCAAGAACAACAGCGGCGTAGAGTAGCTGAGGGTCGTCTTTGATGATGATGATGATGATGATGATGATGTGTATCTGGGGAACGGGCGACGGTTGCGATACCCATTGACATACCTTAAGTGAAATTTGCGCTTGAAATCGCTGAAAACAGTGCTGGTGTGCCCTGGAGAAGAGATATCCTAAATCTGGGTGGACGTAACCAAAGAGTCTCTGGTCCTGGAAAGTTGGGTGTGATGGAGAATTGACGTTGTCAAAATGGTGAAAATGCTGTTGGTTGTGGTAATGTTGCTTGTTGAGGAAGAGTGTACAGTCTGAAGGTGCGACGGAAGCTCCCCGAAAAACAACAATGGCAGTAGTCGGGGGGAACACTCCACAGTAACTGCCTGATTCGAAAGTGGAGGATGATTAGCATCTGAAGACGTAGCTCGTACCTGTCGACTCTTTCTGCACCCTGTATGAGAAAGTCATCAATATTTGACATTCCCCCCAGACTTCATGACCGTCGAGAGTTACAGACATTTCAAATTGCAGTCGAGATCTACTTAGTAGACCATCTCTTGTACTTCTGGCTGAGTTATGCTTACTCCGCATGAGCACAAAGGATGGTTCTCATGGACTTGAGCAAGAATTGTCAACATTATACATTGTGATAAAAGAGGATGTTGTAAGGTAGGCAGTGAGGTCACATTCTGAGTATCACTGTAAGAATAGAACAAGATAGTGAAAGGAGACAAATTGCTCCAAGGGAAAGCCACAGCATGGCAAAACCTCTCCATCAAGACACAAAGGGATGAGATATCACCGCACGTATGGTAATTTGAGAGACCGTCCCCAGTCCGACTAGGCCGCAGTGACCGAGTTGCCGGTCATGTATGCGGCAAAAGCTTTCTGCAGCAACGTCAGCATGCACCCAGCAGCGCGAACATATCAGTATACGTACCGCATTCCTCGTTTGAATGAAAACAGTTCCAGGCCCCGTAAACTTGCACACCAGCCCTTCTGCCGAGGCGAAGCCTGAGATAATGCCACCAGATGCGACTCGCTCCATCACATACTTCGTATTCCAAGCGACGAGGTGACCGTTGTCGACGATGTACTTTTCACCATCCACAAGCTACTGTGTGTCAGCTTCACATCACATACACGACCGCACACATGCTCGAGAACTGCTCGAGACCATGGGATAAGCTTACATCTTTCCTGATAATGGCGCCGAAACTGGTCAACCATAGCAGTCCCGATCCACTGATTTTATACACCCACAGGCCCTCACCACTGAACATGGCCTTCCCCAAGCCCTGCCTCTTATACTCCTTCACCACACCTTGAGTACTAGCCAAGTACCCATCATGGCCCACACTCCAGCTCTCATTCCCCGTCAGCCGCAGGCTCGTCACATCGCCCAAAAACGGCGGGCCCAGCAACAACTCGCCCGGTCCCGTGAACGTCGAGTGGCCCATCTCGCCGCCCGCAACCAGCTTCTTCATGCTGAACTTGTACATGCCCTTGAGCGTGATCGTCGGGCTCATCGCAATCATCGTCCCCGGCTTCGCGTGCAGCGGACACCCCATCGCCAGCTGCACGGTCAGGATCGTGTTGCTGTCGCGATGGCTGATTCGGAATGAGCCGCCGTTGAAGGTGCCCACGTCGTCGACGATGGCCGACGCGCCCACGAAGTGGCCGGCCGGGGGCGCGCCGGTGACGAGGTTCGCCGGGTTGCTTGTGTCGAGGGGCGCATCCTCCTCGTCGCGCTCGGAGGCGGGCGGCTTCTCGGCTGGGTATTCGCCGTTGTCTGGGGGCGCTGAGTACTGTGGCGGGCCTTGAAATTGCTGCTGCTGCGATTGTTGAACCGGCTGCTGCTGTTGCTGCTGGTCGTTATGGAATGAACCGGCCGAGTTGTGCCGCATGTGCAGCGGGAGGCTCATGTTGGGTACCACCGGGCCTTGCTGTTGTTGCTGTTGCTGGTGCGGAGGAGGGTATGCTACGGGGCTTGTTGCCTTCAGTGGCGGTGTTGCTCCTGAGCCTGGCGGCGGAGGGTAGTTGCGCTGTGCCGGAGGAGTTCCGGCGCCGTTGGGCGGCGGAGGGTAGAATGCTGTCCGGTTTGCTGGTGGCGAGGCGGGGCCGTTCATGCCGCCTATAGGACCGAAGGAGGTCTGATGAGCTGGGGCGGACATGGGCGGGGGTGGGTAACTCTTTTGCGCCGTCGTCCGCGGGGCTGGAGATGTGGTCAGCTAGCAAGCAAGATCTTGGCTACTTGATGTGACACTCACGGGGATAGTATTGTGACATGGTGGCGGCTCGCGACAGTGCACCTTGGAGGTATCAAGAGTTCTCAATAGATGCGATTTCGAGGCTATACAGTGGATTCGTCAGCCATGATATCTTCATCTGTTTGGAAGCTCAACATGGTAGTAAGCCCCGCACTCACTTGCGGGTCCTTTGCCGCTCCGGACGTCGGATAAAACTATCTGTGACTTTGTACGACGAACTCACGCTTGGTGCTGACCGAGATCACGTAGTCTCTGCTGTGTTTCGCGAGTTTGAACTTGACAGACGACGTGAGAGGATTATCATGAAGTGAGTGGCAATGGAGGTGAGGTTGGAATCAATCCACATCCATTGCACATTGCACTGCAGCTGCAGGGCCGCGCATCCTTCCCAGGGCCCCATGTCGCCATGCGGCGTCTTTTACGTTGCATTCAACATGCGCGTCTACCATTGTGAATCCACAGTTGCCCATCGTGCCGTGCCTTGCATGCATTAGGCCTCACCAATGTGCTAATTCCAGCTCCTCGGGAGTTGGGCTTTCGTCCAATAGGTGGCGTGGCATGGCTGGTGTGGAGACTGCAAGGGTCGTCGTCTTCCAACGGTCCGCCGCGGGCGCTTACGGTTACGCCCTGGGCGGCTAGAATAGTGCTTGGGACATCTTATTGGGGGAGCTTGAGATGGCCAAGGTTTCTTAGGATGGGCAATTTGCTGGAGCATCCGGGAAAGAGGTCAGCGCCAAGAGATATATTCGCGAATTGTATTTCATCTGGTACTAACAAAAGCGCACCAAAACCAGCGCAGCGAGTGATATTCTATTCTGGGAGCAGGGCAAATGCAGCGACGTTTGATATTAGCGATGTGCACAAAATGATATCATCAAGTAGTCAAGAGATGTGGGGCTTCTTTGAGCATTGAATTCCATGCCATAGCCGATATTGTTGATTTAGTGACAGTGTGCAGTTGATTGTCAAAACATCCGTCCGTGTTTTGTGTTGCAGCCTCCAACGAAGAGGCATGCCACATAGCGATGAACTTCCTCTCGTTCCTCGGAATGTTCCTGTCCGTCATTAACGACAGTCTCCCACTTTCGTCGTTTCAGTTCGAATGAATTCGCGCAAGTCGATGCCTTTGGCCAGACATGTTGAATGCCATACAACGACAAAGAGGAGGTTGAGTGTCCACCCTGACCCAAACGTCCAGCACGTCCTGAGCAATTCGACAAAGACAGACTTTTCAATCCTATATCCAATATTCCATTCAGAGCACCTCAGTGTCCGACCGCCTGCGGATGTGCCGTGTTAGAAAGAAATTCCGCGTGCGGGTCTGGAGTACAGCCACAACGACTGCACATCCTTCCAGAGCCGACAGTAAAGCGACAGGTGGCTGTGCGGCCACCTCATGGTCAGGTAAGACGTATGTCTTTGAGTCTCCGAAGGTACTCCACAAGGGGCAGCATCTTCTGGCTTCTGTGAAGATGGTTCGGGCAGACAATGGCTCGAGGCCTCACACTCAGACCTGCCTGCGTGGGTAGCAGCAGAGAAGCCAGGGTTCTACATCAGACACCAGCAAGGACAGCCACTGCCTTGCAGTAGACATGTTCAGGACCACATTGCTTCGACATGAGAGTGGAGTCCAGTGTTCGGCACAAGTCAGCTTGTTGCAACACAATTGACAATGTAACGGGGCATCTGGCACAGCCTATTACTGAAGATTGCGAGTTGACTTGAGTTGACTTGTGCCAAACGCTGTGCACCGCCGGCTACCAGAGCAGCTTTGCGGAAGACAAGAGGTACTGCCTCGCCAGCAGTACCATCGGATATTCAAGGACGTACACACGAAGAACTATCTCAGTGAACATGATTAATAGACATAAGAAGTCTGCTTCTTCATGCTGGATGAGGGGGATGATGTAGACATTACCGAAGCCTCAGACGGGTCGAGAGTTATGCCCCATCGGGCCATGACAGACTCGCAAGTCTCGATGTCCGAGTTCGAGTCCTTGAAAACAGCCCCCAGCACAGCCTCCAAGGTGTTTGCTTTGATTTAATTGGCATATGCCCTCGAACAGACTGCTTGAGAACAACACAAAGACTAAGGCCGAGATCATCGCAGACCGCGGCCAGTCGATTGTTGTTCACCAGCTCGCTGATACGGATTGTCGATGCCCCTGTGCGGGAAAATACCATTGGTCAGGAGTTAGCACAACAGAACTGGCTTGGGGAGATGCATACGTGGTCCGCGGCTCGATGCTTCCGGGTTCCCAAGTTGGCACTGGTTTTGAATGAAGAAGAAGCTATCCCCATGCGGATTGATTTGGAGCCTGACTTGGTCACTTGGGGATCCAGCAGCGCGTCGAACCTTATTGCCCAGGGCAGGCCGTACAGCTGTGCAGCGGCACCTACTCCATAGCAATGTAGAAAAGCGGACACGACACTGCTTTAAAGACAGATAGATCTGCGATTATTCTCCAGAAGGCTATCAAGGGATTCGTGAAAGTCTCGAGAGAAGAGCACAGTCATTCGTGAAGCTCGCATAATGACCGAAGACGTACATGGGCAGGTACCCAATGGTGCTTTACCTGTCAAAAATTCAGCACCTGAGCTGGCTGTACCCCGAAAGAAATTATAATGGGCGTGACTTGGATATATGTACGCAGCTACCGCTGCACAATCCAGACCGTTGGCTGTCGTATCGAAGTTGTCACTCGCCGGTCGGCCCACAAAATCTTCAGCACGCCGCGGTCTCTCATACTTGTGTGATTTCAACTACTCTAAGCGTCTAGAGCAGCTTTCCGCTCGTGAAAAGTCTCAGATTTCGCTCATGTGTGGAGCACAGTAGCCACGCCGCTTCTCCCTTCTAAGTTATCCTCAGTGGGTGGTGAGTGCCGATCCGCTCAATTGCTGACCAGATGATATGCGAAACCCGGAGACCACAGAGGTGCCTGATTTTCAAAGTCGGACCATATCTCTTGCCCTGCTGAAAAGTGCATCGTTTACAAGATAGACAACACTAGCTGATCTTTGGGTCCATCCTTTCTATCATTTCAATTAGTCTACGACTCGCCCGCACCAAGCTTTGCACCTCACTAGATGTGGATCGTGGCCTTCGCTTACTTCACTATCAACTGGTAGTATTGCGAAAGAGCTCCGTCCAAGTATCTCTGGAAGTAGGGGTCAAGAATCCCCAAGAACCCTTCGCGGCAGGTTGTCGCAGGCTTGATGCAGGACGAATTAGTCTAGCGTCAGACTGGGAGTTTCCTCTTCGACAACTTGTGCAAGATGAGAGATCAGGTCGTAAAGGTCATTGCTCTTCTTAGTCCTCTGCTGCGTCGGGTTGCTTGGGCGTTTCGTAGGGAAGGTAGGATCAAATGTCCAAGACTCGAGCCATTTCTCAACATCTTCACCACGCACTAGCCTAAATTCTTCTCTGCTAGTGATGCGCTTGCCTAGGATATGCGACAGCTCGCCCTGAACGATCAACTTTTGCCGCTCTTTGTCTCGAAAGTATAGTTCTGTCGAATGTTTTCTCGAAGCATTTGCCAACTGTTTCTGTTCCGCGGGCTTCGATTTTCGTAGAGCTTGTTTCTTCCGCATCGATAAAGCCGCTTTAGACTGCACCACTGCAGGACGCTTGGTGACCTTGAGCGAGGCTCTCAACTCAGTCAAACAAGTCTGAGATTTAAGATTGATTCGGGCGTAGACTAGGCCTTAGACTTTGCTTGCCTCCCTATTCTTTCGGCTGTTGTGTCTGAGGCTTTATGTTCTTGCCACCGACTTCCGCGGTCTTTGCAACCAACTTGGATTTCACTAAGTCAACAAACTTGACACCTGTGAAGTAGCCTTTTTCGTAATTAGCAAGAAATGATTGTCTCGCGGGCGAAGTACCGCTTACAGACATTCAGCAAATACTGCTTGGTATTGTTCGGTGGCTTGCAAGCAGTGAGGAAGAATGTTCTAGATATATGGACAGCGATTTGCGTGCTTCTCGCCGAGCTCATGGAATTTGACTCGCGAGCCGTGACGCCAGAGGCCACAGAAGAGAATGTGCCGGGTGAGAAAACTGCGTCTGGTGAGGTGCTCCCATCGTTTTGATCAGTCTTCCAGACACCTGAATTCAGTACATCGGCAAGCTTCTGTAACAAGGACTGTTTCTTTCTGGACCAGCCATCGAAATCGCAGCGCCTGCGCAATGCGTTGCTGCCATGAATTGAACCGCCGAGGTCTCGGTTAAACCGCATCATTTCTTCGGAGGCGCTGTTTCGGTCAGAACTCGCACACTTAGGGCTGGTATGCTGCTGCAATATGTCTACCGAGATCGTCGCGGCAAGGCACATCCAAAGGGGAACTCGCGTGGTCCTGGGCTTCAATACCTGCTCGACCCCACGAGGTATTTCGTCGTAGACACAGACACTCAGACTTCATAAAAACTTGTTACCTATCGCCAGATAGCAGGTTACCTCACGCAGGATCTCGTACGTTGGACTTCTGTCTTACGCTAATTTTTGAGCGTTCGTTGCTGACTCCAAGGAAAATCCTTCATAGAACACAGAGCAACGGCCTGTCTAAACTAGTCCAGGTCACTACTCTCCGGGTATACAGCAGTCCTTCAAGATCTCCAACTCTTCAATAGCAATGAGCATGGCTGAGTCCGCGACTTCGTACATGTGCTCTGTGACCTTGGTCCTAGCGAAGTCTTTCAGGCCGTTGTCTTTGCAGCTCCCGGAAAGCGAGATCTTAGAAGCTCGGCCGCGCCACTTTGACTTGCCAGCAGTGACTAGACCGTATGATCCAGAGCCTTTGCAAACTCAATTGGCGTGTTTCTGCCGATCAATGCAGATGTCAAGGTCAAGCTCCTGGAGCTGTAACTGCTCCGGAGCTTCTTGACTTGTATATCAACTGCACAGCATTGTCTGAAAAGCTCTTCGAAAGCGAAATTCGCCATTGTGGCTTCATCTAAGAGAGGCTCTTGCATCTTGTATGGGAGCCCGATATCGACGCGCTAAGCACGGCGAACATCGCACAGGGTCTCGTTCTGTTCTCTCTCCCATTAACTCGAACATTCTACTTCACACAACTTGTCAAACCAATCATCAGTCCGCAAAGTGATCGCCCTGATGGCTCGAGTCTCATGTGTGCGTAGTGGTGCAAGCTTGAGGGGTTCGAGTGTCTTGCCGGCTTTTTCCAGGACTTGAACGAAGATTGCGACTGTCGTCTGTCTGAGCATCAACAGGGCTCGAAGCTAAGGCGTAACTCCATCACCTCGTTCAGGGTAGCGGTGAACTACCGCAGGAGTCTGGTATCGAAGTTGCCACGCGCATCCTCAAGTACAATCTTGTTGGCCATAGGGGAAAACTCATTCAGAGCCACCTCCTATTCGGCTTCCGGATTGGGCGTACTTTTCGCTGGAAGCCGCATTTTTCTGCTTCATTAGCAAGACAATTGATGATAACCTTGATTTCCTCCTTATACGTCTCGTATGAACTCCGCAATTGAGAGTGGCGAGCCATCTTGACGGCTAGATGGGCTGAGCGCGAAGTCCGAGAAGATGATGGGTTTGCGGGTGCCCAGCGCAATGAGCGTGGTAAATGAATGAGACCAGAAGAATGTTGGATCAAGATCTGGTGCGCTTTGCACACTTGTTCTGAAATTGCGATTAGGTTACAAGATTGCAAGGAATTGTTATTGGCTCTCAGATAAGATTGGTATGTTAGTCAATATGCGTCAAGAGGGAGGAAGTTGCTGTCGAAAGCTGTCCGAAGACCTGTAGACGAGATTGGTGTTGACAAGATGGCCAAAGGTGAATGCAGTCGCTCCTGCCACATGTAGGTTGGCTGATTCCATTGCGAATGGCCCACGCAGCAGGTGCTTCCAACAGTGAGGAGGTGGGACATTAGGGTCGAACACGGTTGGCAAATTGGACATCAAATCGGGAGTCTAGATAAGTACTTGGTTTGTATAAGGTCCAACGTCTGTGCAATGATGGTCTGTGAGATAATGTGGTATGGGCGGCTACCTGATGATAGAACTTTGGAATAATGTGAAGTCCTGACCTTCGGTACGTTGAAGCTCTGCCTGCCCGGGTGTCCGTCTGTGTGAATTATCATTGATTACCTACTAGGTAGCGGGTCAATTGCGTGTTGCAGGGTGTTTTACAGGGTTAGTGCTAGAGTGTGCAGGCGTTTCGTGTTCTGGAAGGCCCTGGCCCGGCTCGGCTGTCTGGCGATGCCCACCTGTGCAGACGCAGCTGGAGGTGATCCACCTGGTTCGAAGTTTGGTCGATATTTCAATGTTGATCCTCTTTCCTCTTTCTGTCATCTCATTTCCCAAGCCACATTTTGGTCGCTGCCCGTTTATTTCTGGTTCTGTGCCAACTACAGGGTCTGGTTCTTCTGTTTGTTTCCTGTTCTACTACAGACTCTTCTTACCTTCGCTTCGTCTTGCGACCTGGCATCTCTCCTTCGCTTCGTTCGAAGAAAGTTGCTGCCCGCCGCCGGGCGCTCTGGCTGGCTCATTGGCTTGGATCCCCCCAGCGGACTCCCTGCACTTGGATAATCTCCGTGTCTAATTCCGCTTTGGTCGGTAGGCAGTACAAGCTCCGCCTTGTGGTCCGTGGTCTCCGTGGGCCGCCGCCGTCATCGTCTGTGCCCCCTATCGAACAAGCCGGACTCTTTGAAACAATTGAAACCTTCACTCGTTACTCGTTCTTTGTAACCCACGGCACGGCACGAGACCAACGTCTACGCCTACGCCCTACGCCGACGCCTACGCTACGCTCAACGTCCGGCTTAGAGCTAATCTTCATCCAAGACATCGGCTATACGGATTGCGTCGACCCTCGCCTTTCCAAACCCTAATTTCTCGCGGCCCGCCGATCATCGCCCATCCTGCTATCCTGACGACATTCGACAGGGTGGGAACTCTAAGCCGTTCCTTCACCTTCGTCGCCAACCGACCACCGTACACCAATTGACTCTGCGAGGACACCGCCACCAACATGAACGACCGTCCTCTCAACAAGCGCCAGCAGGCGCGTAACGAGAAGGTCCTCCAGGATCTCGTACACAATGTGCCTGGCAACAACTTGTGTGCTGATTGTCAGACCCGTAATCCAGGTCCGTCTCGAGTCTCCCCTTTACCAGCCCATGTCTCTCTGCTTTGTCTCAACCAAATTCATGTGCTGACTGATATTGATACAGGTTGGGCATCATGGAGTGTATGTCGCATCTTCTCCCTGTCGCGACTCGCGTCCTGTCCGCGATGTCGCCTATCGACAAGTCCCCACCCTCGTGTCGCCGTCATGAAGCGCTAACACAACGCAGTTGGGCATCTTCCTTTGCATGAGATGCGCGTCGATCCACAGAAAGCTGGGCACCCATATATCCAAGGTGAAGTCCTTGAGCATGGATGGGTGGTCGAACGAGCAAGTTGAGGTACAGAAGAACCTCCAAGGCGACCGAGATCGAGAGGGTGGCTGCTGATTCTTGGAAATAGAACATGAAGAAGGTGGGAAACACGACCTCCAACAAGCTTTACAACTCCCAGAACAAAAAGCCCGCCATTCCGGTCGACGCCGATGAGGCTGACTCCATGATGGAGCGGCATATACGATCAAAATACATGCAACAAGGGACATCGATCATGAGGAGTCACAACACGGGCAGTACAGGCTCGGACGAGACACCGCCCCCGTTACCTCCAAAGACGCCTGGCAAGTTCAGCTTCCGCTCGGCCTCGTCGTCGTTTCCATTGTTTTCCAGGTCGAAGAAACAACACGAGCCCAGCCGAACCTCCAAATTCGACCCACAGTTCGCGCCCGAAAGTCCAGAGTCTGGACGCCAACCCAAGGTCACCCAGACATTCGGCGCAAATTTGGGATATGATAGCGATGGCGACACACAGAAGAAGCTTTCAAAATTGCGAGAGTTGGGTTTTACAAATGACAGGAAGAACGAGGCCATTCTGAAGGGCCTGAATGCCAACTTGGAGAGGACCATTGAGGCTCTGGTGCGCCTAGAAGGCCGGTCGCCTGTCACGAGTCCCGTGGACGAGTTTCCGTCAGCCCCGATGAGGCCGACCGTCTTAACTGGTGGCCAGATGGGGTTGACTGTTGCTCGAGCCGAGACAGCGAGGCCGGCTACTTCGTCAACAAATCCTTTCGATATCTCGCCCGCCCAGCCAATGTCTGCTCAGTCTACTGGGAATTTGGCAAACCTGGGGACTCGCAACCCGTTCCTTAACAACAACAACAACAACAACAACAACAACAACAACAATAACAGCCCTTTCGGCATTGCGTCGCAGTCGAACGACGCTATGAACCAAGCCTTCAACAACATGTCACTTATTGCGCCACAACCTTCACAACCGCTGTTTCCGCATCACACTGGAGGTTTGCCTAACCAGCAAGTGATTTACCAGCAGACTATGACACCACCAGTGCCATCTATGCCCCAGAACTACGCTGGCGCAGCATTTAATAATAATCAGCCTTACCATCAACAGGGTCAACAACCGGGACTTCAACCAGCACAACCTTTGCAACCCATGCAAACCGGCTACAACCCATTCTTCAACAACGCTCAAACGCAACAGCAGCAAGCATACACAGCTCCACAGATAGGCTCTTTCAACACTGGCTTGGTATCAACACCTACAGGCGGAGCATTTGCCAACAACCCGTTCAATCGATCACCCACGCGGGTTGCCTCGCCTTCTTTGGGACAAATCCCGGAGCAGAGCCAGTCGACCTTTTATAGCCAGCCTATGCACCAACACCAACAGCAGCAGCAGCAACAGCATCAACAAGTGAACAATCCGTTCTTCTTACAACAAAGCATGAACCCTTACATGACCCAACAACAGCCCCAGCAACTTCCTCAACAACAATTTTACGGTCAGTTTGGTCAGCAAATAGGTCAACAGGCTCAGCAAGCGCCACAAAGGCCCAACACTGCGTCGATCATGGCACTGTACAATCAACCTCAACTAGCCCCCCAGCCGCAGCAGGATCCATTCCCGGAACAGCAGCAGCAGCAGCAACCGCAGCAACAACAGCAAGTAGGACAGGCACCCTCAAATCATGCCTTGCAAGCACCGATTGCGACCGTGGCGACCGCCGGAGCTTCAACCGCCTCGACGAACATGATGGTTGCCGGACACAACAACCCATTCTTGAACGGCGCACCTGCAACTCAACAAGCGCCGGCGCCTCAAAACAGTGGAATGGTGGGGAACAGGTCTCGCGACAGTATGATGGCAGCAGGGATGGAATGGTCGAATGGAAGACACAGCCCGGACGCATTTGCCAGTCTTAGCGCAAGGTCGAGGTGATATGCGTCAAAAAGTGATTGAGGCGAGGCGGCCATGAGCATCACACTGCAAGAGAACGGCAGAGCTGCCATTCGTCCACGTGCCCTTGCGTATGAGACGGGGCAGGGTGACACAACAAGTCAGCGAGCGGGACTGGGATGGCATAGCCTGGGTTGCGGCATCCAACCTTTGTATATACAGCATTGGATCTCGACACCCGCCATGAGGCGGGGGGGGGCAGAGACCTCGGCAATTCATTGTACGATAATATCTCATGTAGAGAAAGAGGGCGAGCGATCAGCTTGCCCCTGCATATATACTTGCATAATGACAACAAGTCGAGAAAGACACGCACGATTCCACAAGTCCAGACTGGCCTGTTGACCGAAGCGTTTCTAATTTCAATCAGCACCGAATGTGTGATGAATGACTGGAGACTGCGTAAGAGCGGGGCTGGTAGTTGAGGCTCTGCTGTCGCATTGTTGGCATAGTCCCCCAAGGCCCACCAAGCCAAGCCAAGTCGTCTGCGGTCATCCCAAACTGGTGAAGTCGTGCAGAAAGGTGTTATGCAGCAACCCTGATTGTGAAATACATTACACAGAGCCAGGGACGCACATGTGGACCCGAGCTTACCCGCGTCCAGTTTGCAAAGTGATCAACGGCTTCTTGCACAGACTGCTATGCGAGACTCTGATGGAATCGGTGGGTGTCTAGACACCCACGACGGGGAGTCAGCCCTGCCTGATCGACTCGCTGCTGCTTTGCTAGGACATGTTGTGCTCGCCGGACTTCACGCAGCTGTTCGCGGCGTGAAGGTCAAGATTGCGGCATGTGATATCAGGTTGAGCCAATCCAGCAGCGTTCGTGATGCGGCTCTGCGTCGTTCTATGCGAGGTAGGATGGATGGCTTTCCAGTCTTTTTTAAGCTGCTAGAGCAGCCTCACTTGACCGAGTGTACGCAGTCAGCGTGCTGCCTTGCTTGTTGTGCATGCGCAGCCTGGCCGAAACCTTTTGCTGTGACATTTCTTCAGCCGAATTCGACCGCGATTCAATGCTTGGTCCGTAGAGTTGCATGCAAATGGTGGTTGCGAAGACCTCATCGTGGACCAGTTTCTCATGGTGTGAGCCCTCGTCCTCGAAGAAATCAGTCGTATGCAACACGCGCCTCCAATGTATGGGATCGAAAGACTTCCCCACGGTCTGTGCTCCCCCATTACTCCCGTGCAAAGCCTCGAATGTTCGAACACTGCTCTGCATGGGCCTCCACGCACCGACTTGCCGCGCCACGACGCCAACAAGAAAGTGGTAGTAGACACGAGAGAGATCGTGCGCGGAACGTGTTAGCAGCACACAGTGCTTCTTTGCCGCTGCTTTGACTCTCTTGCTACCCCCGTTTTTCTCTCTATCCATCACGTTCGGCCTCTGAGGTAATGCTCAAGTCTGCCCTCAAGTTCAGATTCGTCCTTCGCTCGAAACAATCAAGTACCAGGCCCCGTCAAGACTCCACGAGTGGAGGCGTTCGAAGTCATGGACCGCCTCAAGGACAGAGTGAGCCCAAGTCCAAGAAGGATATGTTCGCTTCCTGTTGAGATCGTTGTAGGCCCCGAGTGGCGCGCCTGCTCTGGAGGAAAAGTCCCACATAAGCTCTTTCGTCTCGGTCGCAGCCTCTGCGTTGTTCTAGACTGACAATATACCGTTGGAAGCGTGATTGGCGCTGTCTGTCTCGTGTTATTGTTACATTGCCACTTGAGCTTGCATACCGGTAAGCCTGGCGAAGAGTCTTGCGGGCTTGAGACTGCACATGAGTATCTAGATATGCACGTAATGCTTGAGACGAGTGCTGCGGCCTTGTGCTTCTGAGCAAGCAGGCAGCTCGACGTTGATGGAGGAGCATCTGAGTGCTTATAGCAGATCTCTGAGACCTCAAGCTGTAGGTAGTAGTGGGGAACGTTGAACCCTGGATCACAGGGTTCGTGGGTCAAGGCTGCCGGGTGATCCCGCACTCCACTTTCGACCATGTTGACGATTGACGACTTCAACCCACAGAACCCACAGACTTCAGGAAGTCTTATTCTCAAGAGCATGTCGTCTTCTTTTGCCATCAACGACGCCATGATGCTTCTTCTCCACGCTCAGAATCTGAGCATATCTCATCCGATACGACGCTCACGATGCACGACCTCCTCGAATTCGCTATACCTAGGTAGCTATCCCGCCACAGCCACATTGGAAGGAGGAGGAAGGTTGCAGCCTTTTCTGGTACAGGGATGACCCCACCCGAGTACTTTGACCCGGCCCCACAGTGCAGAAATCCGGGGTCCTCAAGCTGTCGGGGGCCACTCGATCGATCCACATTCAGCCTTGTTTTCAACAATGTTGCTTCTGCAGCGGCGAGTGGCCGCATGCACTACTATGCACTGCCTGCTGCGGTTCATCTTCTGCGTCCGCCTGGCACTCGCCGTCTTATCGCTCCGCCATCCATGGCAGCCATGTGATCCAGTCCCGCGGTCCTGTCTCAAACTGGAGGTCAACGCCCAACGATTGAGTCCCGTCCGATAGCCTCTCACATCGACGACAGCCTGGCTGTAGGCTCATCGCTCGCAAATGGGGCGTCTCACACCGTCCAGCTCTCCACGCTGCAAGAATGGTTGGCACTCTTCTCTCCTGTCTCGCGGCGGCTCCGCTTGGCTGTGCCAGCTGCTGTTACATTCGCATTAGATCGTTATCCTCGCATCTGCAGTCACTTGCTGCCGCGTGCCTCTCGGCTGAAGAGCTGCTTCATAGCCTGTCATCTTTGGGCCGGTCTCTTCTCGTTTTGGTGGCCCCAGTCGTCTCGCACCCCGTCTCACGTCGACTCTCACATATCACCTTGTCAAGGCTAGATATTCCCTAGCCTCTTCCAACTGCAACGCACACCTGCATCGTGCTCGCTAGAGAGTTGCAATCGGCACTCCTCTCTGTCACTGGTCACACCCCTCCGTTCCCCCAGGCTAGCCTCGTCTGCGCCAGTTGGCTGTTATCATCTCCCCACCAGACGGCACCGCCGCAAGTTCGAGCTGCCGTGGTCAGGTTTACCGGCCCGCGGCCGGAAACCACGCTGCACGCATACACAAGCTTCAGGCTCCGCCCACTCGCGGGACGCCGTCAGAACCGTAGAGTATGACAGCGTCCGGAGAGGCAGCCACTGCAGCCTTGCCGTGACCTCAAGCCGTGGCCTATCATCTCTGCGTGCCGATGCTATTGGGCTGGTCCGGTTTCCATCATCCTGCTGTTATTACTCACCCTCTATTCGTCTCTGTCTTGTTTGCCGGCTTGCTCGCTTTGTTTCTTAGTTGGTGATGCCAAAGAATTGAAGTGAAGTTTGTGGCTTGAAACAGTCGTACACTCTGACTTGTTCGGTCTGGTAAGCACGTTCGGCCACAATCTCGGGGCCTACCTTTCACAGTTCTGGCCTTGAAACCTAAGCCAACCGGTCGTCGCCGGGCTTTCAATCTGAGATTTACGAGACGGGGATTTGCTGCCACATTCTCGATGGCTTGATTCCTCCAAGTAGCCATAAAGAGACAACCTCGCGAGGATCTTGCAGATTTCAGTGACTGTGTACTCGGGCACGTCACAACGTCGACACTAAGCAATTTCTGCAACACAATACGTTATCGACTGAAAGATTGGTAGTCTCACATAACTGGATGGGCTTCTGAAGTCCTTGCCGCGGTTTGTTATATACAACATGTCAGACTCAGGCAGTTCCAGAGAGCCCTCGCCGGCTCGAAGTCCCCCACCTGGACGGGCCTGCAAACATAGCAGGAGAAAGGAGCCCCAGACGCCTCAAGAGAAGATCGACGAGTTCTGGGGTAGATATAAGACCAAGGCGCCGGGTAAAGGTACGTCGAAACCCTACTAAAGGATACACTTTCCTTAAACACCTCTCATGACTTGTGCTCACACACTCTAAAGCGACATCCGTCATCCCACAAAACGAATTCGCCGAGCGCGCTGCACGCCGCGCCTCCGCCAAATCCAAATCTCCGGCCAAAACAACCGAGCAGTCTTACGAAGCGGCAGCCGAACAATGCCGGCGCAAGGTAGCGCAGATCGTCAATGAGTGCCGCCGGGTGAACCAACGGTACCGCGATCCGCATTTCGACCTCGAGATTGACCAGAAATTAAACCGCCGGGACTGTCTCGATTCGCTGGATAACGAGCGCGAGGATGACCACCACCATCATCGCCATTGGCGAGTCTCGCGCTCGGCGCGCCGGCGCGAGTTGCCCAAAAAAGACCGCGAGGAGAGCGAGAGCTTGCTGTCGCCGCCGCCCAAGAGTGGCGGCGGCGAGGCCAGTGTGTTGGGCTTGTTGAGTATGGTGGAGAAGGAGAGGACGACGAAGCCGGATGGCGATGGCGAGACTGTGTTCACGCCGAGGGCTGTGAAGCGTGTTGTTGATATCTTCGACGAGCCGCAATTTTATATCGACGGGCCCACCGCGAACGACGTGCGGCAGGGTCGTGATGGGGATTGTTGGTTGATGGCGGCGCTGTGTACCCTTAGTAACAAGCCTGGCTTGATCGAGCGGTGCTGCGTGGCGCATGACCAAGCTGTTGGTGTGTATGGGTTTGTATTTCATCGCGATGGCGAGTGGTTCAGTGAGATTATTGATGACAAGGTGAGTTGTTGCAGCATTCAATGCTATGATTCAAGGCTATTTGCTGACTGGTTCACATACAGTTGTATCTCAACAAGCCCGACTACGATGAGTCCTTCATGGAGCGCATCTTGTGGGAAGATCGCGAACGTGTGAATTCTGAGGAAGCCTACCGCAAGGCTTATCAATCCAACAGCGGGGCTCTGGTGAGCTATACTTCGCCCCTTCACCCCATTTTGGCCGGTGAACTGATAGTTTTTCCAGTACTTCGCACAATGCGTGAATCCAAACGAGACCTGGCTTCCCCTCCTCGAGAAAGCATACGCCAAGGCTCATGGTGACTATTCAGCCATCGAGGGTGGCTACGGTGGCGAGGGAATTGAAGATCTCACAGGCGGGGTCACCTCCGAAATCTATACAACAGATATTTTGGACAAGGAGTATTTCTGGAACGAGGAGCTGATGAAAGTCAACCAGGACTTTCTGTTTGGTTGCTCGACTGGTGTCTGGGGCCGAGGCTGGGGAGAACGTAAAGGCATAGTAGAGCTCCATGCGTATTCTGTTTTGAAGGCTCGTGAGATCGACGGTATGAGGCTTGTTCTCCTGAAGAATCCATGGGGCAAACATGAATGGAAAGGACCGTGGAGCGATGGTTCAAGTAAGTCAAAATCTAGCTCATGATCGCGACGCACGCAGCTGCTAACATCCACGCCAGAGGAATGGACAGGCGAATGGCTGCAAAAGCTCGACCACAAATTCGGCGACGATGGCTCTTTCTGGATCAGCTATGACGATCTGCTCAAGAAATACCAAGCCTTCGACCGCACACGCCTCTTCTCGCCCGAGTGGAAGGTCGCCTCCATTTGGACGACCCTCAACATCCCGTGGACACTGGATTATCATGACACCAAGTTTACCTTCTCCCTCTCGCAATCTGGTCCCGTCGTCATCGTCTTCTCACAGCTCGACGAGCGCTACTTCAAAGGCCTCGAGGGTCAGTACCGCTTCGAGCTATCCTTCCGCGTCCACGCCGCCGGTGAGGCTGCCGCCTACGTCGTGCGGTCGCAAAACTACTACCGCATGAATCGTTCCGTCAATGTCGAGCTGGACTTGCCCGCCGGCGACTACGTCGTCGTCGTGAAGATCGACGCGCAGCGTAACGAGCGCATCATGCCCGTCGAAGAGGTCGTGCGCTCGCACGCCAAGGAGCGCCGCGAGAAGCTGCTGCGTATTGGACAGGCATATGATTTGGCGCACGCAAAGGGAGTAATTGTCGAGACGGCCGAGGAGAAGGAGGCGCGCGAGGCGTTCGAGGTTCGCTGTAGGGATAGGGAGCGGAGGCGCGTGGCGAAGGCTATCAAGGCGGGCAAATTGGCGCATAGAAAAAGTTTGTTGAGACGGAAGATGGAGGAGCGGAGGAGGAGGGAGAGGGAAGAGACAAGGGCCAGAGCGAGGGCGGAGAGGAAGGCTGCGAGGCGGGCTGCGAGGGCTAAGGCTGCTGAAGGTGGTGACGACGCTGAGACTACCAGTCATTCCAAACCACCAGTTACGGCTGATGAGGCACCGACAGCCGCAGTTGACGCAGACGTGACGGCAGCTTCCTCTGATGATAAGAAGGAGGAGGTTCCGGCCAATGCCTGCGATCTGAAAGAGGACGAGGCCTATGTCACTGCTGCAGAAGACGACACTCCAAAAGAATCCAGCAGTGCAAGCCAGATTTCCAAAGAAGAGAAGTGCGTCAAAATCGAGGAGCCTTCAATGGGTGACAGCGACAACCAAGCTGAGGGCTCTGTGAGCACCGAGCCAGGAGACGGCGAGCACACGCCTACCTCCAGCAACACATCGAGCAAAAAGCTGACCGACGACGAAGTCGAGGATCCTCAAGAGGATGAAGCATACGTTACAGCCGCGGAAGACGACGTCATCGACGAAAATGTATCTGCTCCTGTCCCCGAGGAGCGATCGGCTGCCAAATCGTCCGGCCACAGCGTCGATGTCGGCGTGCAGACTGGCCCAGGACTTCCTTACCCGCCACCTCCTCCCCGTCCCAACCGCCGCGGCCCACCACCTCCTCACTATCCATCTGGGGGTATGTTCACGGGCCCTCCGCCAGGTGTCTACCACAATCGCGCTCCGCCCCCGCCCGGGCGCAATTACAACGACATCCCACCGCATCTACGCGCCGCAAATTCTCACCGATATCGCCCAGGCCCACCACCGCCGCCCTCCGAGACCGAGGTCTTCACCTCGGATTCTTCGGACTCAGATGTACATGAGGACGACATCAGCGAGATCAGTGAGCAGGATGTCGATGCGTGCTTAGCCTCGGAGCGCGCACATGCCCAGCGCGCTGCTGCGGCAGCGGCGAAAACGAGGAGCCGTGCATCGAGGGCGGTAGCGGACGAGCCGCTGGATGAGTTTGAGGAAGATCCGTGGAACGCGGTGGGGGTCTTTGGGCTGAGAGTGTATTACAAGATGCCAGTGGAGCAGCAGGGCGAGGTGGTGAAGCTGCGGGTGGAGAGACCAGATCCGCACGTTTGGGATGAGAGCAGTGACGAGGAGGATGAGCAAGCGAATGATGAGAAGGAGGCGGAGGGGAAGAAGGAGGAGAGCGAGGTGTTGGATGTCGATGATAGTGCTAAGGATGCGGTGGGTGAAACGCCGCCTACGCCTGGGAGGGAGTTCTTGAAGGAGCTGAAGGAGGAGGATCGGGGTGGCCAGGAAGCCAAGAACGAAGCTGGAGAATCGAACATCGGAGAAGCCAAGACCAATGTTAAGGACATGAGTTCGTCTGAAGAGGTGCCATTGAACAAGCCGGAGCTGAAGAAGGAGCAGAAGTTGGCTGGAGGTTCTTGAGAATGCGTCGTGAGAAGATCGCGGACTGGATTACGCAGCGTACGAAGTCATGGGTGGCATTGATTCAACTCCAATTTCTATAGCGTGTGGTAATGAACATTCTGATAAGCTCGCTCTCTCAGGGCCACTCTACTAACCAATACTTCACCATCGTCAGCCTTCTGTTGCGAACTTGACAAGAGGGCTATCCATGTCCACGCGCCGGCACGCTCGCCGCCTGGGCAACTGGGACCTGCGAAGCAGAAGATGGCGCGCTCCAAACGGTGTTCGCTGAGTTCACCAAATCCACATTTTCATGGAAACTGTGACTCCATCTCCAATCCAGTGGGCATATTCTGTGTCCACCTTGCCAAGCACAATATCTGACGACACAACTCGGCAAACCTCGAGCACTAGATCTCCGCGTCTCCTCAGCCAACCAGATTCATTTGCGATGACCAAAAGAAGCAGAAATAGGAAGATCTGGACGGGTCCGTTCATTCTATTCTTCTGTTAAAGTCGGTCCTTGAGTGTGGTGACACCGCCGACGTATGAGGAGATTATGAGGTATTGGTGCAGGGGATACACAGCGATGGGGTGACATGTGCCGCTTGCGGGACTACTGATTGCAGTATTATCATCCAGGACACAAGGATGATATCTACACTGATCGGAACCTAAAACTTGCTTCGATGAGTGCTGTGCAAGAATATTCAGTGAGTGTCTATTCAGGACGAGGGTCAGCTTTAGTCCGATGCACTCGCATTCGGGCTCGACCGAAAGGCCTTGTGCCTTTGTTCTGCTTTCCCATCATGGTACAACAGGAAGCTCTTCGTTGCCTCGGGCGAGGTATTGCATCAGAAGAGCTCAATCACAATATGTATAGTGAGCAGCTCCCACGGTCTGGTCTGTACCCTTCGTCATCCATCCATCCACAACTGACCGTCCAGCATACCACCACCAACCACAGGCAGAACAATGGTCTGTCGCTGTGAAGGGGAAAACAAATGAAGAAGAAAAAACCCCTTACAAATACCATTTTTCACCAACAATATTATTTCAAGATACAGCTGCTCAACATCATCTTTTTCCTCGCCCGCCTCGCTGCCGTCGGTGCGGTCCCGGCCACGAAGACCAAGTCAAGCAGCTCCAGGCCCAGGACCGTCAATTAGAAGATCAATGAGTACCAGAAAGGCGACTGGTAAGCTCCTGTTCATTCTCAGACCTCTCTCAAATCATGTCCAGAGAGGATGGTAAGAATCCAGCCCCGGAACCAGCTCTGCGTCTGACAAGTGGACTCACGACAGCAAGACTCTCAAGGACGTCACCGCGGACAACTTCACGCACTCTATCTACTTTGGTGCCACACGTGGGAGGCTTTCACCGGAAAGACTAAGAACGGCAGGCAGTGTACTGGTGATTCGTTAGGGGTTATGCCGCACTTGGCGTGTGTGAACTTGGACACTGTGTTGAAGGGTAATCGGGTCACATGTGTTCGATACGTCAAGAAGGCACGTCGTCCGGAGGACTGACTGTGTTGGGCCGGTGATACTGGGTCTGCGTCGACAAGTGCGGCCAATCTAAAATGCCTGTCACCGGATGAAATGTGGAAGGCATGGAGGATATCATTACCTGTCTTAGATCGTACTGATCATGTATAAAACAGACTTTAAACCAGCTACATTCGTTTCCTATTGACCGAGCTATGGCGTTCTAAGCTGTATTGTGTGCTCGCCTGGCTCGAGGGGAAGAGGTCTTCCTCTGACGACGACTTCAACGTATAGATATACTCTGGTCCGCCCTGCCAGCTCCCCTCGAATACTCCGTACTATATCTGTAGGCACCAACTATCCTAACCAACGCCTGCAGGCTGCTTGCGAGGAGTCCTTCGAGACTGGGCCCCCGAACTGTGCAGCAACCAGCGAGTCGTCGCCATAATTACTCCCGAGACTTAGCACAATTATGGCCAAGCATGGGGCCGAACAGTGGGTCAACGTATTATCTGGGGAATAAACCTGGAGAAGGAGGAGTGTCCCGGAATTTTGCTGAGCCCCTGGGGCCTGGGCGCCGCCGACACCGATGCCGTCCCAACAAGCATGCTGTTATAAAAGGCACGGTGCCTCCAGTCTCTGCTTCCTGTTGTCTTACAATGTCGCGTCCTCTTCTGGTTCCTGCTCACATCCCTTGTCGGCTGTCCGCAGCTTGAACGTCGGAGAGTGGCTCGCTGTCGACACTCTCGGAGAAGTCGTCACAAATCTCCTGCACAGATTAGGTAAGTCTACCTACGAGTGCTCGTGTGGCCGGATTCTCTTTCATTCGATCGTCTCGCGAGAAGTCTCGCGGTTCAAACGGCCTCTCTTTGTTTGTCTTGCCTGCTGGCCAACTGGTCGAACGGCCCGAGACATCATCACACTATCTTGATGCAAGGTCGTCGTCGTATCAGGTTGACAGCTGCCCGTGGTGGTGTGGTCGGTCAGTCCGGCGGCCTGGGGTGACCTTAGTCCCGGGCGCTTTCTCGGCGGTAAAAGCACCACATAGTGGACCCCGTCAGGCATAGGCGAGTCAGCTCCTGGCACCGTGGGGATGAATCATTTTCCAGGTTCAAACCGCGAAGTCCCGGAACTACTGCCTTGGCACGAAGTCTTATCCTTACTTGGCTACGACGTAGCGAGGCATGTTGAGCCGCTTCGCTCTTGGTGCAACGTCGAGTTGAGGAGTTTGATCAATCACAGCAAGTCCGCTACATTGACTCCATCACCGCAGGCAGTTTGACGGGATGGGAAGACCATACCGACAGGCCGGTTGTTGACTTTGTTGGCTGGAGACGCTGTTTCCTGGGGATCTCCACTCTTTGGCTGGGGAGACGACTCGGACGGCTCTGGACCTGGGGAACAGTGGGCACAGCGTTGCATGGGGCAAACTGGGTTCTTGCATTCCTGGGGATGCTGGGGAGATACTGGAGCCCTTACCTAATTATCCGACCTCGCTCAGCCGGGCAAGTACATGCGCCCAGGCGTCCAAGGCGACCCGAAAAGCATCCTGTCTTTACATCCGAAAGTAAAGAATCGAACGTCTCGCCTGGACTGCTCTGGAGACTCCTTCTCGCATAAATCGAAGCCAGAACCCTGGCCAAATTCTGGATCAAGTCCGGACCCTGCGATTGTCGCGCCGCATCGTTCTCGAAATTTCAGATAACAGCTCGCTCGCATGACCAATGGCGCCCATATGCAGGAACCAAAGCTGGGACAAACCAGCCGTGTTCATGTGACAAGGCAGAAATTCCTGGGGCAGTTCCGGGGTATTTGGCGAACAAAACTGCGATTCCGGGCATTTGCAAGTCCATCCCGCAGATAGATGCTCCAACCCCTGGGAATCCCAGTGCAAACCTTTGGACATGCTACCGCGCCCCATCCGCTGTCTCCACATCACGCCCGAGAGCCAGCGGCGGATGACGTCCAGGTATCTCAAAGGGCGGTCCAAAGCGCAGGATGGTATGTTTCTCGACTGTCGGATCGTCCATAGTGCTGGACTATATATACCAGTTGGCTCCTGGTTTATGTGCTTATTGCTGTATACGCTTGCCCCCAACCCTCCCCTCTATGCACAAAATGATACCTGGCGGAAAGGACTGGCCACGGGGATTTTGCATCGTACCACGACCGATTCAAACACGATCACCGAGGTCAGCCGTGCAGATGCGGCGCGGAAC